>JAAOMT010000760.1:0-32013 GCA_016748015.1 Geosiphon pyriformis | reverse complement strand
TAAAAAATATCAATGTTATCTTAAACTTATTAAGAAAATAGACCTAACTTTTCATATACACTTATTATTTTCTTGTTTAACAAAATAAATTTGACTCATTATATGCTATAAAATACCACAATTATCTGACTGAAATTAAATGAAACATTATTTAGCAAATTACTTTTCAGCTTTTCAATAACAGGTTCATTAATGAAGCATTTTTTTCAATGAAAAAATCTTTTTTAGAATTCTTTTGTTTGTTAATGCAAAATGCACAAATATTATTAGCAGTTACATTTTAATATTTTATTATTAGTCGAAAATAAAAAAAATCACACAGGATAGGTCGAATGAAATTTTTATTAATTATTTTCAGAAAAAAATTACTTGTCCAACAAATAAACAGTAACTAGATTAACTAAATTTGCACCGAATCTTTGAAAAATATTAACAAGCTACCCAAAAGAAAATTTACAAAACGAAGAGCAAAAGGAGAAGTATATATATAAATAAAAGGAAAAATTATAATACAAATAAAATATTCATTGATACTATTTCGGTCGATATACATTAAATATCTATCTTAGATATGTCATTTGCCCACACAAGGCGAAGAATGAAACTCTTGCCTTCTCGTTATTTGGAAAACTTCGTAGTCCTCAACCCAAAAGTATCGTTCTTCAGGCGATCGTAAAGAAACGTTATAACTTGCAGAGGTGCCACCACAACAGCCAGTTTTCTCCGGATCATCAAAATTGTCACGCATTGCAATTGCATATGGAGCACCAAAGGTGGGCCCGTTATCGGGAGCACAAACAATTGCATGTTTCGGTGACTTGACGCGACTTAACACGGCATGGTTCGGATTATCGTCAGCCTTGGAAGGCATTGAAAACAAGAAACTTTCGGTAGTTGCTAAATCTATTAGGTTTGATTCCCAATGAAGTGGATTATAGGCACCAATAATTTCTGTCGAATTTTGGACTTTCATTAGTACGACATTTGGACCTTTATTGTCACAATGTTCATGGAAGGCTTTCGCAGTAAAGCCTGCTTGACTTCCACGTAACAATAATTGAAATTCGTATGGTGTTTCTGCAGCTTTGTATGTTCGAAAACTAGTTTCACTCTCACAATCTTTACGATCTATCCAGCTTGAGATTAAGGCTGCTTGCCGCATACTAATAATTTCTGATTCAATGGCACCATGACGCGCTTCTAACCTCTTTGTTATCGGTTTATATTTTGGATCCACGTGAAAACGAAACAAATCAGAATACAATGTTGGAGGCATAATATTTTTCCATGGACGCACTTTCATATGGAAATCCGCCGCAGATATGTGAAAGAATCGAATGTGTGGAATGCAACGGTGTAAAGTTTTCTCCATTGCTTCGAAATTAGGACCAGATGATCGACGTACACGTGGTTGTTGAGGGGTATTCTCTGTACCCCATTTAATCAGACGATCCCAAATATCGATTTCTTCCATGCCAAGATCGTCACGTTGCAAAAGGCGAACTAGTGATTTCTCTTCGAAAGATGCGAAATCCACGGAATTGAAAATCAGATCTGGTTCACGTTCCTTGATTTTTTTGCAAAAACGACGAAGTTTTTTGAGTGCGACATTTTGCCCAGCGACACGACACGTGGCGATTATGTGTTCCCTTAGCCAATCAGTTTTTCCTTCTAGCAGATAGTCTTGCAAGTGGTCGTATAAATCCTCAAGATGAAAAAAACCGGCCGTAGCCAGAAAAGCTAAAACAATTTCGGTATCTACTTGTTCTAAAATAATATTACCACCATAAATATATCTGAGAAGATTAAAAACTTTTGATTAGCTAAAATTGTTCCATTAATTTAACGAACCAATCAACCAACTATCAATTTATTCACCTTAATATGAGTTCAAACACAATTGGAGAAACATTTGGCAATTTGACAACCCATTTGTTAAGCGTTACATCGGCGTTTCTTCTTGTAAGAAATTTCTGAAAATAGGGTGATCTTGCACGAAGAATAACCGAGTGAGCACGGTATGGCTTTGCTTTGAGTCCAACTTTAATTGTTACATTGCATTCATCTTTGTTTTCCAAGAGCTTGGTAAAATCTCGTGACATGAAACTTAAAAAATCGGCCGAAGGCATGATTATGAGAAGGGAAGCTAATTTATAACGTTTAAGGGAAAAGAAAAATTGGGAAAGTCCAACTAATGATGACAATAATAAAATGTCAAATTTTCTGAATGACGAAGAGAGCTCTGAAGTTGATTTTGAAAACCAAAATAGAAAATATATTCTTTAAATGTTGAAGTTTTTTCTTGAAAGTAAAATCACTTGTTTTTATTGAAAAGGTAATTGCAAAGATATAGTTTGATTGAAAATGGTTTTAATTGTTTCTCCGACTTTTATCATTAATATAAGGGTCGAATTAGATGCAAAATCATTTCAAAATTTGGTTGCTTAATTTTTTGCAATTTTCTCACGCGTTTATAAAGACTTCTTTATCTGTCGAATAGCAAAATAAAGATGGAGAGACTAAGCAAAAACAGGGAAAATATCTGGGGAAGAAAATCACGATAGAAATGAACAAGGAGGTCTTTTATAATATTTAAATTCTGAAAGGAAAGAAATATTAGGTACGAACATAATTTTAAAAGTAAAGTAATTATTAATGTGTCACCCTATCTTTATTATCCAAAACGAGTTTTAATAATTAAAATTTCAAAGTTTATCGATCTTTTCTTTATGTTTATGCAGGTTCTCTATGAATAGTCCAGCTTGTTGTTCCTTTATCCGTAGCGTAACAAAGCATAATTTTTGGAAATTTAAAATATCAAAGGGTATTTTTACTTTTTAAAGAATTTTCAAGTATGACAAATAATTTGAAATGATGATGATTTTGTTATGTAGTTTAATGGTAATTTCTCTTATCTTCCCATTAATAGAAAGCTTTTGCATATTTCATCTTGAATAATAGATATCTTTACACCATCCGGATTTTATCTTTATTGCATTATTAACTTGGATCAGTCATCAATGCTACCATTTTTATCACATCGTGTCCAAACGCTATAGAATTAAAATGTGTGGAACCAAGAATGGCGAGAAGATATTTTAAGCATTTCCCATTATCAACATGATCAAAAAGTAATATTCATTTATATGATACAAATTTGATTCCTTTTCTAGAAACTTTACGTTTTACAAATATTAAAGGCGCACCGAAATCAGCTTGGTTGTCGTGTGACAGCTATACAAACCCCAAACAAGATATCGGAAAAGTCGATAATTAAATTTGTGCATAGTAAATGAAGATCAATCTAAAGAGCACCAAGGAGAAATCGGAGCTAAAAGATTTATGGAAGTAACCATTACAAATATGTGATCTTCTCAAAGATAGGAATCAAGTTTTGATTTGTTTATAATGTGAAATAATTATATCTGTTAACCCTTTTTAAAAGGTTCATCGATACCCAAGTTCGAGGACCAGAATAATATCCTCATCGGAATGATCACCCTTTCTAAAACGGAATAACAGGCAGACATCATATTTACACGGGGGTTAATTAGTTTGTTGTGAAAAAAATCAATTTTTTTGAATTTATTTTGCCACTAGGTTACAATTTCTGATCAAAATCTATGTTTGTGGCGCTAGCTCCTCGATTTCCTTATTTCAGATTCTAAACAAATAACCAAAGCCAAACTCCTCAGTTTAGAATTGGAAAAATCATAAGGTCTTTATGACTGCAAGGAGTGCATTATTAAATCGAAAGAAATGGAGAACTTTTGAAATAGGTTGCACTTTCAAAAAATTGAGAGCAAAGGTTCTGAGAAATGAGAAGTTGGGAATATTACAATATTTTACCAACAATAATGAATGTGCAGAGAGAAGGCTAATTAGGTAAATAATATAAAATGTTTCCTGAAACTTCTTTTGATGATTTACAGGTAAACAATGACATATCAGATTTTATCGAGCATTATCTGCTATCTGCGATTGTAAAAGACCAACAGCCAAATAATTATTCTAGATCAAAATGATATACGACAAAGAAAATAATGTTCCTAAAATTCTGGTGCTCATTTATGATTTAAAAAAACGAATCAAATTTTGCCAGTTGTCCAATTAATCTTTTAGCCTGAGAATGGTTCAGTCTCGTTATTATGAATCTATTCAAGCTTTAATTATTTTAATGGAAAACTTTTTTCCAAAAGTCAAAAGCAAAAATTTACTATACATGTACATGGATATATCAATCAAATTGGCTAGGATTAAAATTTTATAATTTTTAGCAATCTAAAAAAAAACGATTTGAGCTCGATATGACAAATATCCCTATGCGCATAGAAAGGCAATAATCATCTATCAATAGGAGTACCTACCGATTCATACCGTCCTTCAAAAAATACCGTTTTGGAACTGTGTGACCTTGCTTGTTCCAGAAAAATTGTTGATAATCAAAAAAAAAGCATTAGATAATTTTAGACATTGTCTCCCGAGTTGTTATTAATTAAAGCTTTTCTTAAAAGTATGGTAACTTGACCCCAATCAATTTTTTGACTATGAGTTCCCATTTTTAAGGGCTAAGGGAATTGGCTAAAGGCTGAGTTTGTTTACTCATTGCTTTTTTATTTAGAGCAAAAGAATAATGGCGAATTCTTTTCATTTAAAAATTCGAAGTGAGAATAATAGCCTTGATAATATGCATGTATGGCGTAAGATAAATTTGAAATGCAGTAAGTTTACAAGAAAAATAAAAGGGGTTTCGATTGTAATTTTTAGCTTGTGGAAAAATTTATATGAACCATTGAAAGAAAAACTAATGCATGTGATTAAATTAAAAATTCTTCACAGAATTATCCTTGCAAAGAGTATGTAATTATTTAAAATATTTCTTTACTTTGTTTGGATTAAGTTTTTAATTGGTAGTCAACTAATTATTCTAGCCTTTGGTCTATCATCATTTCCAAAAAAATTTAGCTATTCTCTCAGCATATATGTGAGCTTTACTATTTTTGTATGTAGCAAATAATTATTTGACACTTTAAGTTTTAGTTCGAGTGTTTTTGAAGCTTTGGTTAGGTTTATGTGAAAACTAAAGATAATATTGTAATGCATATTGTATACTATTGACAATAGGATGAATTAAGCCATTAAAGATTCTCTATAACCAAAAGTTTTCATGAGAAGTTGATTATTAAGTTTTAATATAAAATAATGAAAACAATTTAGTTTCTAAAACATTTTAGTTATGTAATATCAAGGCCTTCTAACACTCCCACCCTCAATCATATTTAATGGAATAATTTTTATATGTTGAAAAGTACAGATTTTTTTAATTGGGAAAATCTTTTGCATAGGTATAAAATCATAAATAATGAAAATACATGAAAAATTTGAAAATATATTAATCTCAAAATACTTGAAAATAATTTGGAATCTAATCAGACATTCTCATTCAAAAATATTAATACTCTCCTGAAATGCAGTCAGATTTTAGGTAAATTTCATAATAGTTCAATATTTTTAATTATATTTTGTTCAAAGGTAATATTTGTGAAAAAACATTTAAACTTTTCGTTTACCTCTAAAGCTTCCCTAAATTTCTAAACTTATGTGGGATTTCGTGTCGTAATTTACGTAGTTTGCACGAATAATTGTTGTAGAGTTTTTGAAACAATTTCTCATTGGAAATATGGTTTATAATTTCTTGGATCTTTAAAATTGGTCCTCGTAAGTAATTCAAAAATGAACAATGGTTTAGCTGAGAAATAGCTTTGGAAATCAAAAAGTTTCATAAGGTTAATAATCCTCTGATCAATAAAACTGTATTATATAAATCCGTTTTGAAGGCTTTTGTGAACCTTCTACGCTGTTTTATCTCGCCCTTCTTGACTAAAATAATGCTTCAAATCAGATTTTTTCAAGATCGGGACAAGTATAAAGCTTAGAATTTTTCTTTTAGTGTTCCTAAACTTTGGTCTGATCAGGATAATTACAACCTCTCACATCAATCTAAAACTTCAATCGATCATTAGCTGGCCCAAAGTGGAAATGGGTACTTTGAGGCTTTAAACATTTAAAATTCCTTTTTCTTTCTCAATTTTAAAGTAAGGCTATTAGCAGTGTGTATGCTTTTCGTTTCTTAAAGTAACTCAGCAATAAAATTTCTTGATTGTTATACTTAAGAAAGAGAAAAGAAATTCATGAACAAACAGCTAGATATACATTTATCACTGGCTTGTTTGATTAGTAGACTGCAACATTTTATATTAATAGAGATAAAACTAAATATTCAAAGCAATAATTGGATTCTTAATTTTAATCTAAAAAGGAAAAATTTTGTTTGTGGCGGTTTACGGAGATAAAAAGAATAACTCAGTTGTATACAACATTCAAGATTAAGAGGTATCACATATACAGGGAAAAACGGAAGAAATTGTTGAGAAACAATGTCAGTATCCCGCAACTTTTACAATTTATTCACATATTTCCATCTTTTACGTTTATGAGACGGTGAGAAGCTTCCAAATAGAAGTGTTGCGAGCTATCAACATCATGTTATTGATCATCTGAACACATCCGTTGAGTTGAGTTGAGTGGTGGTGTCGAAAGACACTTCAGTGGCCAGAAAGCATATGACTAGAAATTTTAAGGAGATATTTGGTTTTTTCAAAGAGAAAGCTGCAGCTTTTAAAATCTTATTCAAATTTATCACAAAAAGAGTTTTTACTAATAATTAATTTTTTCAATTGTAAGGACTGTATAATTAATTTTTTAATTTGTAAGGACTGTGTTATTACTGAATTGTTAACCAAAAAAATATTAGCATTTTGATGGCTCATTCTTTTATAATTATATTTTTTAAGTAAAGTATTTAGTAGATTATTTAATAGTGTTCAAGTTTACTTTTGTTTTGTAATTAGAATAAGATTTAGTAATTAGTTATTATAATAAAGCAAACACTTAAAAGATATTTATGTTAGTAATTTGTTAACCAAACTATTAAGTAGTTTTTTTTACTAGAATTTTTTTTGCCCTCACATGTTATAACATGTTCTTTGCTACTGCTATTTTTTTAAGATAAAAAAGCACTTAATCCAAAACGTAATATGTCAATATGAAAAAATGAGAGATCTATCAAGTTAAGTTGTTTTAAAATAAGTTTAAATAAAAGTTTTTCTTCAAATTTTCAAAAAATTTGTATTTTAACATTTTTGTAATAAGATGCTAATCTGAGAAAAATTATAATTTATTAACATTTAATTGAATTGTTTTAAAGTTTTATATTTAGAAAAAAATCAAAAACTTTTTGCAAATATTCAAGATATTTATTCTAAGTTTTTAATATTATTAAAATAATTTTATATTATCATGTTAATTGAAGAATTACTTTTCTATTTTGCTTTTTACAATGCAAAAATAAATTGTCAATAAAATAGAATGTAAATTTTATTTGCCAATTTGTGTAGAAATGTGAATTTTTTTTAATTGCTGTACTGATAGGAATGTAAATTTTGTTTCAGTTGTTTTATTTGTAAAAATGGTCTTAAATATTATAAATTTGTATATAAATTAAATTCTTTATTTTTAGACTATTTTACGTTGTGTATTTTGTGTATATATATTAATATTGTTTCTATTTATATTGTTAATGAAGATGTTTCTATCTTTGATAATGCTTTTAAAAAAATTTTGTTTCTGATAGTAATATTTTTTAAAAAAATCTGTTTATAATTTATGTGTTAATTTATAGTATATATACGAGCTAGCACTGTCTTTTCTTTGTATAAAAAATATATTTTTTATTTTTGTATTAAAGCTATTTTTTAAAAGATAGCAAGTATTTCATATTATCTCTTTATAAATTAAAAAAAATTACATTTTCATATGAAAGTTTAATTTCAATTATTTTCAAGTTAAATAATTTATACTTTTAATAATAATAAAATAAAAAAATGAAAATATTTAGAGAATAATTTTGGTTTAAAATTTTTTTAGATTTAAGACAAAAATAAACTAATTAATTTCAAAGTTATTAATTTATAATAAAATAAAATAAATCTTAAAACAATATTTGATTTAGTTGATATATTTTTTAAACAAAGAGTATTTTATTTCAAGTTATTAAGTTCTAGTGAAGATATTGTTTTATTCTAAAATAAGATATATTTTCTCAAAAAGAGAAGTTTTTTTATATATCTTTAAGTAATATTATTTTTTTACAAAATTTTGAAAAAGCTAAATATAAATTTCAGTAACTATTAAATATTTTGACCATTTTTTAATATAACATAGTTTGAAGTGTTAAATATTTTATCATAATATTTAATTATATTTGTGTATTGTACAAATTGAGCTATTAATTAAATTAAAATTAATAGTAATTTGGCTAAATAACTATTGAATAATTAATATTAAATTGTAAAATAGTATGATAACAGTCATTAAAAAATAATTTTATGCTAAATTTGACTCAAATTTTAAGGAATAACAATGTTAAGAAAATATATTCTTGATTTCTGTATTAAGACTATATTCTGAAGAGTTATAACCAATTCAGATTATTTTTTTATAATTTAAAATATTTTTCAATATTGGTTGTTATTTTTAATTTCTTTGATTTTATACTAGTTTTGTAAATTGTCATTTTTGAAATATTAAATATTAGCTTAAATAGAAGTTTAAATTTGGGGTTTAATATTTAATATTTAAATTTACTGAATATTAATTTACCAAAGATTAATTTTAATTGTTCATTAGTTTTGGGTTTAATATTATCAAAATTTAATGTCCAATAATAATTGTTTTAATATTAATTATTTTTAGAAGATATAGCATTTTTTATACAAATTTAAGTCACATTAAATCAAGTTTTAACACTCCTAATTTAAATAAAATATTTATACATTTCACAAATTTTTGTTAAATTCAGTAAAAATACATAAATTTTTACATAGTATTTAATTAACTGATGTGTGCACAACTGAATTTAATTCAGAAGAATCCGAATTTATGAACCCAGCAAAAAAATTGCAGTCCAATGACTCGAAAATCACTAAAGAGCCTCATCACGAGAATATTGGATAGTTTTCAAATAAAGACCTCACTATAATCATAGAATTCATTCTATAATCCAAACTAAAAAGTCTTAGAACTAAAAACTGCTTTTTTATCAGTGAATATGATTTTCAAAAATTGAGGACATCAATTTCAATTTGATTGTGTGCTGTATTTAGCCTAAAAGTGTCGGCAATAAATTCGTAAACAGTCAGCTCGGAAAATTCTGAATTGATTGACCTAAAACAAAATTCTCAAAAATTTAATTTCAATATTAAAAGAAATTAGGCAACTAGAGTTAATTGAAAGATATTGAGTTTCATCTTGACATTTCATTTTTAATCTCGACAGTTAGGAAAAGAATATATATTTGGTCCCATATATAATAGATTTTTTTAATACAAAGTTTTGTGAAAGATATGGCTATACTTAAGCACAATAAATGTATTAAAAGCAACTGCTAAAATATCTTTGATACATTTTGACCATATAATAACTTCTTTATTTTGGACTATAGTTTTCCGGTAATTTTTAGAATATTATGGGGCAAGAATTTAAGATTAGAAAAATCTATATTAACATACACTTTTGATCTGCATGTACATATAAAATAATGATACATCAATTCAAAAAATAAAACTCTCTTGGGGTTTAAAGTCAGAGTTGAATTTGAAGTCTTTATGCTTAAACAATTATTCATTTTTTGGATTCAAAATTTAGGTTTCAAAAAAATTCCGTTCCATTTATCAAATTATCTAAAATATCTAAGATTTGATGCTTTTATTAGCATTCTTAAAATTTTGGATCACTTTGATCTTAAAAGTAGGTCGATTTGGATTAAATAAGATGAAAATGTTTTTTTTCAACCTTTTGACGCATTTAAAATTTTTATCCCGGAAATGAAAGTGAATTTTGAAAAAATGGAAAGAGATCCTCAATATTCTTTATAAAAAGCAAAGAACTTGATTTCTAAAAAATATTCTACTTTTTTGATTAAAAAAATTGATAAAAAAGCATTAGAGCTATCGTTAATTAAGGAATATGTAGAAAATGTGAAGAGGCTATAAAATTTTTGATAATAATTTTAAAGTTAAAATGGCAAAATTATTGCTAAGCTGTCATCAACATAAATGATCTTACCACAAAGTTTATTGTTAATAATTTTAACATGCTCAAAGGCTTTTTACTATAAAAGTAAGATAACTCAAAACTTGCAAAAAGATTTAAAAAAACAATTATTTACTTTTAACAATTTATAATTTGTTTGCATTTCACAAAAATTTCCTACTTAGTCATATCGCAAATATAAATGAAGCTCCTATATGGTTTGATATGACAGAAAATTTTACTATTAAGACGATTGAAACAAAAGCTGTTTATATTTGTACAATTAGAAATAACAAAAACCATTTTACAGTTGCTTTTATATTTTTGTTGATGGTCAAAAGCTTTCATCAATTATTATTTTCAAGCACATCTAACAAACAATGTTAAATCAAAAGAAAATATACTAATATTTTTATTATTCTTAGTGGCCTTACATTTATGTTTTAACCATGAAATATTTTTATTAATCATTCTTTCAAAGTTACTTTTTGTTATTATTGACATACATGGATGGCAAATGGTGAAGCTGAAAAACTACACATGAAAATTTAAAGCAGGCAAGTTTATAAATGGGCACTTGCTTTCTGGTTAGAAATTAGCCAAGAAATTATTCAGTATGCTTCTCAAAAGTGCTGCATTTTTAATGCTTTAGATGAATTGATAAATAATAATAAACATATATATACATTAAAGATAATGGAAAAAATAGTATCCTAGAAGATAATGAAGATGTTATTTTTAATACTAATGAATAATAAATGTAATTTTTTTTATTTTCAAACCTTGTATTTAAAAAAAATTAAAGGTTTCTTATTGTTTAAAGTTACTATTATTTTATATTTTTGAGGTTTACCTATTTTTTGTCATTAATTAAATATCATTCTCTCATTATCAATCAATTTTTTTCTTTCTTAAATTTGTATCGTAAAAATTTCAACTAATTATAAGGCTGTATAAAGTGTGTTGCTGAAATTTTATATTCATAACTATTTTTGTGTGCTTATAAGTTTATGTTAAATTAAAATTGATATCCTTGAAACTAACGTTTTTATTGAAATAACTTGTCACGTTTAATTCACTCTCTTTATTTATTTATTATTTGGCAATGATCGGTATCCTAAGCCTGAAATAATTAAGTACTATTAATTGCCATAAAATAATCAAACACTCTTTTGTTTTAAAAAAAGTTCGGCAAATAAAAGGCTTAGTGAAATACAAACCCTATTAATTCATTTACTTTGAATTTTATTTATTTTCTTATCTAATAATAAGCAATTCTTAAAGAAGAAAATTTTTAAAATGTTAAATAGTAATAATAATCTATAAAACTTCTAAATTTACAGAATTTAATTTAACTAATGTTCAGTAAATAATATGCTTATTTACTGTTAAGAAACTACTATTAGGATAAATAGTTAAAGGTGGTCTCCTATTTTCTTTTTATAAGAAAAAGGAAAATTTAATAAAGATTTAAGTTTATTTTATTTAATCTGAAGTCAGTATGAAGCGTCAAGGTTTTTTAATTTCTAAGATTTTAAGAATTTCAGAAATAAGTAACCAGTCACATTCGTAATTTGCTTGCAGTATATCAAGAAAATAATATTTTTTTGTTTTAACTATAAAATTTAGACTATCTATCTTGAATCTTAATACAGTCAAACCTCTTTATATGCACACTCGCTAAACGCACACCCTCTCTAAGTGCACAGTTATTACTGGTTCCGTAATGAGACTTATAGATAAGTACACATTCTTTATTCTGTAAGTGCACATTATTTTTTGGACCGATCTATATATAATATCTCTCCATAAGTAATCATACTAATCAAATTCTGTAATCATATTGCGAAAATCAATGTCGACAACGAATATTTTTTTTGCCAAGTTAGATGTGTATTCGAAAATCAACTAACAATACTATTAAGTTAAAATATGATGAAACATTATTAAAGTTACATAAAGAGATAAAAAGACTTCAAAATGCTTTATTGAAACAAGTCAGCATTGAAAATTTTTTGTCAATTTAATTAAATTTATTAGTAATTTTTAATTTTGTTATTATAAAGTCACATGCAATATTATCATTGGCTATTTTCTAAATGCACACTTCTTTAAATGCACACTAAAAGTTGGTCCCGAGGGTGTGCATTTAGAGAGGTTTGACTCTATATAAATACATTTCGTCTTATAAAACAAATTTTCAATATAAAATTTACTCCACAGCTTTGTATATATCTTTCCATCTATTTTAGCAGCGTCTGAAAAAATTTAATTATTTTGATCTCAGATTCAAATATTTGAATAAAATCTTACCTATTTTTGGTTTATCTAAAATTGGATTTTCGGTACAGGTATCATCAAAAATGTTGATTGTAGAAAGAAATGTTTAAAGTTTTTCAATTTCTTCAACAAAAATTTGGTTTTTTTGAAAAAGAATTATGCCACAAAATATATCAGTATTTCTTTTCTTTTCTCTGCTTATCCTTTGCTTTTCATTTTTCAAAGATCAAAGAGAAAACTTATTAGCTGATAAACTTAATCCACTGTCAAATACACCAAATGCAACAAAATATTATGAAAGATTTTTTCAACTGAAACCAAACTTTAAGCGCCGAAATACAATCTTTCAACATGATAATCAACAAGAACTCTTGATAAGCAGTGGAGGTGGATTCGAGAAGAAAAGAAAAGTTCCACTACCTAAAACGCTGGTAAAAGAATACAGAATTCTTCAGCTTTTCAAAGACATGGCATATATGGTAAATGAGCTCTATTGTACTAGAGAGAATAGTGATATAATTGGTAGAGGGTTTATCGGTACGATAATTCCAAGTAAAATATTTGTCTTTTCATACTAGAGTCAAATCGCTTATTAATTTCACATATTAAATGATTTAAATAGGTAGAGTTTTTTTTAACACTGATTTGCAAGAAATTAATGGAATTTTTACAGGAAAGTCTTTAAAATAATTGTGAGCATTTTCAACTAAATATAATTAAAAACATTGTGTATTTACACTGCAAAAAAAATTTCGGTTTTAATTTTAAAGATTTTATCATATTTTCTTAATAATTAGGGCCAGAAGTGATTAAAAGCCAAATGGAAAAGACCAAGTTTACACTATTTAATTTGATACCTGAAATAAGTACAATAAAAATTGATTCATATTGGTGGAGATCATGGCCAGATAACTGTTTTAAATTGTTTGACGGCAGAATAAAACGCGCTCTAAGGATATTAGGTGAAACAAATCCGAATAAGCCAATTAATATTATTCTAACCGGACATGGTATTGGTGGATGTAAGCAATTATTAAAACTTTAATTCATTTTAACGCAAAAGTTTAAAAGTTAACAGCTGGGGTCCTAACTATATAGTTTAATTATGATATTAGTTTATGCAGAAATATATGGCTTACTACTGACAGCTGATCCAAAATATAATCGAAATGTTTTTCTTACTATTATAACCTTTGGCTCTCCACGTCCGGGAAATTCTCAGCTTGCAGCTGAAGTTCAGAAAAGGCTTAAAATTGGTCTCAGAGTCTACAGGATTACACATGCCAATGACTTTTTACCTCATTTTCCAAAAAAATCAATCAATGGTGAATCATATATGCACGCTGGCACCGAGTATTGGATTCCGGGTAGGGATTGTAATTGCGAAGATCCTGATGCAGATAGAATTCTTCTTGAAGGTTATGACATTATCTATGAATGTCCGGGATTTTCACCACAGGATAAACAAAAATATGGCGAAAATCCGGTATGTTTGCTTTTTGTTATATAAAGGCTTTTATATAGAAAACTAATTTAATTTATCAGTTTAGAGTGCTATTAAATGAATATATAATAACCTTATTTATTTATCTTCCTTTATAGGGATGTAATTTAGGTACTGATGGTGGAGGAACGACAGCTCATTTCGGCCCTTATTTTGGAGAAACATTTGGAAGTTGCGAAGGGTAGCAATGGGAATTGGCGACAAGTCTTTTTTCATTATTATTATAATTGTTTTATTATTTCAATTATTATTTCAGAGTTGAATGTAAACATTAAAATTATAGTAAAATTAATATAAAAGTTTTTGATTATTTTCAATAGCTTGAGCTAAGAATTTCAAAAGCTAAGCAAAATTTGCTGTTAATCAATCCACTAATTGTTTATTAAGATCTTGTACTTGAGTAATAAAAAAAGTAAAAAGTAGAAACAAATAGAAATACAAAAGCTAAAGGAGAAAGAATATTTTTAATGCATTAGATAAACTTAATAGTTATATCTAATGTAAAATTTTTTAGAATAAAAAAAGCCAAAAAATACATAATAAATTAGTTCACAATTCTTTAATAAATAATTTTTTTCTGTTTTTCTATTTAGTTTTTTTTTAAGTTTAGTTTTTTAATTATATTTTAATATATTTAGTAACTATTTTTTCAAAATTTTGAATTTTTTGCTTTAGTTTTATTTATTAAAAGAAAAGTTCTAAGTCTTTTTTAAATTAAATATTAAAACAAATTCTGTTTTTAATTATAATGGCAGAAAACTATCAAATAATACTTTTGACAGCAGTTTTTGAAATAAAACAGATAACTCAAAATTTTCAAAAATATTTTTCAACCGTCTAGAATTTATAATCATTATTTTACTGGTTATTTGTAACAATTTCTTCAAAAAATTATAGCCATTTAATTAAATATTGACCATTTTTTCTAAACAAAAGCGAAAATATAATATTTTAATGGCTTAAAGTAGTTCAAATATTTTAAAAAATTAATAATATGTTGTTATCTAAGTTAATTGCCATAAGATTTGTAGTAGCAGTTTTGGAAAAAGTATTAAATTGCTCGAAAAAAAATTAAAATAATAATTGTCAACAATTTTGTTGTCAATTTCTAAAAAATAATTAACCAAATAGTGTATTGTTACTCGAATATGTATTTAATAATTTAAAATTTTGAAAGTAACTAATTAAATTAATTAGCTGATACTATTGTTTTTTATAAATGTTTTTATAATAAACATAATTAAAAATTATATTTTAATATAAACTGAATAAATTTGTGTTAAATTTATGTTAAAAACAAATTTTAAAAATCTTAAAATTGTTAACTAGATTGTTGTTTTTACAAAAAATCAAAAAAAAGTTGATTTTAATATAAACTAAATTGTTTTTATTGTATATAGCAAATAATTTTTGTTTAATATAACAGAAAAAATAATGCTTATACAATAGTAAATAAATTAAATTTTTAAAACTTACAAAAAACACTACTTTTAAGTTGTTATGGTCAGATGTAACATGCTAATAAATAGTAAGAGAGAACAGTATTATATAGCAATAAAAATAATCAAAGAGTAATTCAACTTTAAAAAGCGAATTGAATTAGTAAGAATTCAATGTGCAAGATCAGTCTCATAAATATCTCAGTTACTATTTTTTCCAAAAAGTAACAAGAAAATTTGAAGGTAGAAAGATAATCTATATTATTAACAAAAGATAATACACTAGTATAATTTTATGCATTATATTTGCATTTTTAAAATTCAATATTAAGTGTCAATTGTACTTTTTAATAAACATTTATTCAATATACTTTACAAAAACTAACAATTATACAAATCAAGAAAAGAAAAGAGAAAAGAAATAGTAAAAAAAAATAAAGCAGTTAATATTATTGTATTGATTTTTGCTTTTAAATGAACTTTGATCTAAATATAAATGATTTTCAATAACTTTAAAAAGTCTTGTTTATATATTTTTAAAAAGAAATCAATGATCAAATTAATAATTACATTAATAATCTGGTTATGATTAGATTAATAATTAAATCAATGACCAAATTAATAACTAAGTCAATAATTGAGTCATTAATCAAGTCAATAATTATATTAACAACCATTTTTAAAAATTGTGTGGCTAACTAATAACATTAGCGACTAATATATATGATTAAATAAATAAATAAAATAAATTTTTCTAAGAAAAATTTTGATATTTTTATTTCTAAGTTTACTAATTTGTTAAAATTTTTAATTAATAAAATATAAAAAAGCTTGGTTTTGAATCCAAGAGACCAAACTTTTGTATAAGTATTTTGGCTTTTATTGCAATGGTCAAAACTCTTGAAACATTTAAACATATAATATATAAAATTTTTGTTTGAATTTCTAAAGTCATTTTTTTCAAGAGCTTTATATTTTTAATCACTTTACCAAGTTTCTATAATATTTAAATTGTTTTTCATATACCAATTTTCTATCTATGTGTAAAACTTTTTTATTGTTTTTTTAAGTATATTAAAAGAAAGTAATTTAGCAGCTATATATTTAAACATATATTTCTTTAGTTTGCTGTCAATTTTCTGTCTTTTCATAACAGTTTTTTGGAGATTAATACAAAATGTATTTTAATTTTGTCTTTAATTATTATTTGTTTTTTAATAGCAAGTAAAATATCTGAATATTTTTGGTTCGATATTTGTAAATTGTAATGAGAGCATTTTAAATGTTTTAATTAAAAAAATATTTTTCTATGCTGATTAAAAATACATCTGTTTTGAGACTAAAATAATTTTGCTTATAACTATTTTGGTGTTTTACTAATAAATATAATGAGTATTACAATAATTGATAACTAATTAAGTCTTTTCTAGTACTTTTTAATTTGTATATTATAAATAAATTGATTATTAAATATTGTATCATATTGGTTCTATAAGATATAAGATCTATTGTTTAATATTTTGTTAATAATAAATAGTTTTTTCTATTGACTTGAAAATTTGTTACCAAAAATATTGTTTTGATTTAATTAGTATTCAAGAACAAAATAACTAATATTTAAAAAAAGTGCTTTGTATATTTTTTTTCGTAAGTTTTTCTTGAAATGTTTTTATTTTTTTATAAGTAATTATTCATGTTTTTACTAAAAAGTCTAATATTGTTCTAAGTTTTTACTGTAAAATGTTTTTGTAATTGAGTTCAGTTATTTCTTTAAAAGATATTGTCTTGATATTGGTTTTAATAAGTAATATTATTATTTGTTTATAGAGTAAATAGAAGGAGTTATAATCAGTTATGTTATAATTTACTGTTTTATAGACAAAAAATACCAAAGATAAAACTTTGTTTTATAACTTTGTTTTATAAATTTGTTTTTTTGGTTTTTGTTAAAGTTTTGCAAAGAGTTTAATTAAAATCTTCTATTAATTTATTGATTCATAGATAATAAGTAAACGAAAATTTGTAATGTATTTTAAGTTTCTTTAGAAATTTTTCTATTAATAGACCAAAAAAATCTCTTCTTCTATTTGAATTAATTTTGAAAGACATCTATATTTACTTATAATTTCTTCATAAATAAAGTTGGCAATTAAAATAACAGTTTGATTTGGTGTTGTTTTTGTTTTTATTTATTTTGTTAGGTAATTTATTGCTGTTATAATATATCTATTTTTATCAAAAGTTATTATTAAAAATCCAATAACATCAATTCTAATTCTGTCAAAAAAGTTAACTAATAAAAATTAGATAAATCTTCTCTTTTTGATTGGATTTATCTTTTTGTTAACAAATATTACAACCTTAATATATTCTGTTATATCTTTTTTTAAAGTCAATTATTAATATCTTGCTAATGTTTTATGAATTTTTTTTGTTTTTCTAAAATGTCTTGTTAAAGAATTAATATGTATATTATATATCATAATTTTTTATGATTAATCAAATTTTTTTCTGTTTTTTTTGATATAATTAATTCTAACTAATCAAATAAATATTTAATTATTTGTGCAAATATTCTTTTTGCTATTGATTATATTTCAGTAAGTATTATATTTTATACAAAAATTTGATAAATACTAAATAGTTTTCTAAATTCATTGTTGTGTTTATTTTAAAGTAATTTATTAATAATTAATTTGATTAGTTATTGTTAATTAATTTTTTTACTGAATAATTAATCAAAACAAAGCATCTGCATTTTGATTATTTATTTATTTGTAATACTTAATATTATAATCATATTTATTTAGATATATTATCCAGTAGAAAATTCTTTTGTAGTCCAATTTTTTTTTTTATAACAAAACTAAGACTTTATAATTAGTATAAACATCGTATTATTTTTTAAGAAGATATTTGTTTCAATAAATAGTAGATTATAATACTTTTAATTATTTTTTTTCAGTAATTGTGTAATTTTTTTTAGCTTGTTAAAGAGTTTTGTTCCTATAAACTATAATACATTTTTTTTCTTTTTTATTCTTCTAAAACAAGATGGTACAAGTAAAACATTCGAAACATCAATATAAAAAATAAATAAATTATTAAAGTTAAATTGTTTTAAGATAAGTTTGGTGGTTAGTTTTTTTTAAGAGTTTGGAATACTTTTGGCTAAAAAATACTTCAATAATAATTAATATTTTTTTATAGAAGCTAATTAAACAGATGTGTAATTTTGAAAAATTTTTTAATAAACTTTTAATAATAGAAAACTAGTTTAAAGAAAGATTATAATTCAGAAATATTCATTGGTTGTTTAAGTTATTGTACTTTTTTTATTTTGACTGAATCTAGAAAAATTCTATTTTTGTTATAAAATGTTTTAAAAACTGGATAAATTGTTATTCAAAAAATGATTTGATTAGATTGATTTTAAGTTTAGTATTTCTAAAGAGATTTAAAACTTTTTAAAAATAGTCCAAATGTTTATTTAAGTTTTTAAATATATAGTTATATTATTAAAATATACAAAAACAAATTGTTAATGCTTTAATCTAAACACCTTATTCATTAATCTTTGAAAGATAAATAGAGTATTTGTCAATTTAAAAACATTATAATGAACTTGTAAGCTCTATATTTTATAATAAAAGTGGTTTTTTCTTTGCTAACAAAATCTATTTCTATTTGTTAAAATTCAATAATTAAATTAATTGTTGTAAAATAGATTGATTTTTAAATTGTTCAAGAGTATTGTTAATTTTTAAAAGTAAATATATATCTTTTTTAATAAGTGTATTAATTAACAGTAATTAATATAATATAAAATTTCTTCTTTTTTTAATGAAAAATATCTATTTGTTTTTGGTTTTCTATATAAATCCAAGTTTTTTATCCAATGTTATGGTTCAAGAATTTAGCAAAAGAATCATAAAATAATATAAATTACCTAATCATAATATAGCATAGTAATAATCTTAGAAAAGTAATGATTAAACAAAGTGGTAAACATTATTTTACAATAATGGTAAGCACTAGTTTGCAATAATAGCAAACATCAACTGGTAATAACAAACATCAGGTTGAGATATCAAAAAGAAAGTAATACAATGTGTTTTCTCATAGAACTACAAACATGTATATATACAGTAACTTTAATATTGAAAAAAACAACAATTTATCCAACAAGTTCATCTAATAATTTCTATTTTAATTGTCTTTTAGCCTTTACTTTTAAAATAAATATTCAAAGAAATTTTTAATTAAAAAGAAATAAAAAAAATATTGAAAACTGAATTATCATAACTTAAAGTATTAAAAAACTACTTATGTCATTTATTGAATGAAACTATCATTCATCAACTGAATCTCTTGAAAGAATAATCTCTGATCAATATTATTTACGTTTTTACTATTTGATAAAAAGCTTTAGTGTGAGAATTAGAAAAAATGCACTAAAGACCATTAATATTTCGTGTTTTTAGATTAGAAAAACACATCAAACAATTGCAAGAATAGCCTTAGAGAAGACACCAAACAGCAGGTAGATTTCAGTTTAACCTCTGGAAAGGAGTACATAAACATACACAACAATCAAAAATTGAGAAATAACTTATATTGCGACATCAAAAAAAAGTCTTCAGTATAAATCTTAACATTATCACACAAATAAAATTAAGAAACTCACGAGAAACTGATTGCAATTAAAACGGGATATCAACATTTAATATACCAAGAAAATCATTCTATAACACCAATTTATTTTTTTCTTAATAAATTTATTATTTTAGCAATTTGATTAATAAGGCTTTAAATAAATAAATCAGACATTTTTAGTTTTGATTATATGTTAAATAAGATTTGTTTTAAAATTATTGACTTATTTTGAATTAATAATTTTTTAATATCAATTTTTTGGTTTTTTTTTCTGTGTTTTTTTGTTTAACTGCTAATAATTAAACTTTAAACATTTTTTCTTTGAATGTTTTTTGTACAGCTTTGATTTTTTATTAAAAATTAAACTAATTGCTTCTCAATTTTTGAAAAAATTCAAGTATAATTTGTATTTGTCACTTAAAAAATAAAAAAGATAATTGTATTAATATCTAATATAAAAGTCATGTCATCAATAATTCTATTTTGCTATCTTTTTTGGTTGTTGTTTAAATATTTTTTTGAACATATTATAGTATGGTTAATTGATAAGTTTTCTATTAACTACTAATTTTTTACTATTTGTTTGCATATTGTTTAAAAGTTTTCATAATTGTTGAAAGTAGTAAAAATTAATTCTGCTTTTTTTTTCTTTGTTTTTTTTTTAAAGTTTTTGGAATTATCGAAATTATCATTATTATTGCTTTGTTATTAAAGTATTATTATTGAACTATTACAAAAAACATAGTCTAATGTTAATACTTAATTACAATTAGTTTGATTTTATTATAAATAATAAGTTTATAAAGCTTATAATTGAGAAGAGTCTTAGCTTTCTTTAATCATTTGTTTTTAATGATTTTAATATACTTTTTTGCTTTTAAAACTTCTATATTAGGTTTAATGTATATATTATTAATTTAAATAAAACAGCTTTAATAATTTCTAGGCTTTTTTTTATTTTTATAAATATTAGTCATAAATTCGATTGATAATTTGTTAACTTGTCTTTTAATTGCATCTAAAAAATACTGAACTATAATACTAATTAAAGAATTACTATTTAATATTAGATCTATAAAATATCTAACTATTTGTGCTTTATAAATAAGAAAAATAATATTGTTACTAAGAAATAATATTTTTTGTCAAAATTGTTTGTTGGTTCTGAGTTGTTTTTTTTTGAGTATTAATAATTTTAAAAGTTCTTGCAAAATTGTAAATGAGTTATGAACTGATTAAAAATAATAAAAATAGATGTTTTTATCAAATTTTTTACAAATTTGATTTCTGAACAATTTTTGATAATTTAACTTTGGTGAATTTTAAATAATTTTAATTTTAAGATTTTATTTTTATTATTAAATATTGAAGTAATTATACTGGATCTGATATAATTTAATGATTTATTACTGTTTTTTGTAATTTCATGTTGTAATTAATTAAATTGAAATTAAAGAAAAATTTTTTTTTTAATTTGTACTTTTATTCTTAAAAATATATTTATTAATTTAAAAATTGATATTTTGTTGTTTTATTTAAAAAATTTTCTTTAAAAAACTTTAGTTTTTAAATTTTAGATTATATTAAAACTGCTAAAGCTAATTATAATAAGCTAATATTAAGATCTTAAAAACCTTTGATTTTCTTATAATATTTTGGTTAATGGTTTTAAAAGTCTAATAAAATTGGTTGTTAATATATCTATTAATTGTTTATTTGGGTCTTAAACATAAGCAGTAAATAGTATAGCAGCCATTTAAATGTAATTAATTATCACTATATAAATAAATAAAAAATATATTTTTTTAATTAAATACAATTTATGTATTTTTTATATATAACTAGTCATTTAAATTAATTAAAATCAAATTATATTGAATTTAAAAAAGCAAACTTATTTAAAACAATTTTTATATATAATAAAAACTAAATTATTGCTGTTAAAAACCAAACCAGCTAACTATATAACAATTTAATTTACATTAAATTTAATATTAAAAACTTAAAACTTGGAAAAAACTATTATTTTAGTAAATATTTTTTATTATCAAAAAAATTTAAATTATTATTAAACATATTTTTTTTAAATAAACTATTTATATATTATATTTTACTTTAAAATTAAATAATTTTTTGCTTAAATTATTAATAACTCTTTTAAAACTGCCAATATTTTTTTAACATCCAAAAATCCAAAAATATCTATTAATTTTGTATTAAAATAATCAAAAAACCAATAGTAAATTTAATTAACAAAACTAATTTAATCAATTTAAATTTTAAAAAAGCTAATTTAAAATTAATTACAAGATTTATAACAAATAATAAAAAAGAAAACCAAAAAAATAACAGCCTTGGCATAAATTTTGCACTAATAAAATAACTCTTAAAAATTTAAAACCAACTACAAATTTTGATAAAAGCTTTAAAAAATAAAATAAAAACACTTTACAATTAAAAGCCAAATACTTTAAACTTTAATACCTAAAACAATATAAACAATTAGAAGTTTTTTACTAGATATAACTTTTTTTTAAAATATTAGTTTTAATAATTACAGTATTCAAATTTCTTAAAAAAATAAATTATAAAATACAAAATTGTTGTTTTTAAATAAACCAAAACAAAAAGTATTTTTTATAATAAATATAATGTTAAAGCTGTTTTCAATAGAATTTTAATAACAATTTGGTAAAAAGGCTGCTAAAAAAAGATTTTTAAAAATTGCTTTTATAATATTGTTTTTATTATTGAGAAAACTTTTTGATTTTTTTTTATATGTTCTAAAAAAAATACTGATTGTTTCTTTTTTTCTTTTATTTTGGTTGTAAAGATAAAATTTAAAAGATTTAGAGGCAAAAAATGTGACTATTAATATTACATGTTTTAAATAAACTATAATTTAATTATTGATCTGATTATTAATTTAATTATATATTTATAAAGTTGATTTAAAATGCAATTTTAATCAGTTTTATAATAATTCAATTCAATTCAATTCAATTTTAATTAAATAATTATCAATTTTTAGGTTTAATTTTTTTTTAAAAGTTAGTAGTTTATTGTTTTTTCAAATATTTAACATTATCTTTCAATTAAATATTTTTTGTTTTAATTATCTTTTTAATTAATTTTTTTTCAAAATTAATTTTTTAATTACTTATTTTTAATTAATTAATTTTTTTAATCACATTATTTAATATTTTTTTATAACATTATAATCATAACATTATATGTTAATTTTTACTTTTTTTAATTCTAAAAACCTAATTAGAAAATGTGAATTGAACTTACGTTTGCCAGTGAACATAATATAATCAGAGTTTAATTTCATTAAAATATTTGGGCTGTTTCCAAACCTAATCTAAAATATATATTAAAAAGGAATGCGCCAACTTTTCAAAAGAGGTGAACTATGTTTTTATTTGGCTAGTAAAAAAGCATGAGCAAATCTTCCAGAAGAGATAGTATTTGCTAATATTGATAGTATTTATGCCCATATTTGAGCTTGTATAAAGATATTTTTGTAATTCTATTGTATACAAATAGATTAAACTTCTTTTATCAAAAATTTTGTGATATCAAATGGTACACGTTAGTTACTTTAACTTTATTTTTCATAAAAAGTTTGACCGAATTAATATTAAATTTATAATATATTTAATGTCAGAAAAAGTTAAAAGTATATAATTTATTCCTTTGAAATTAATAAATTTTTTTAATTTAAAACCTTATTTATTAATTCACCAATTCATTTTTCTCCCAATTTATCAGTAAAAATTGGGTAATTTAAATACTAAGGAAATTAAAGTATTGAGGAGCTGCTCTTTTATAAAATGTATAAAGTGTGTCATGCCGAAAATAAAAAATTTTTTTTATGAACTTTACTGCACTAGTTAGAATGAGTTAATTTCCATGCATTCTGGCAAACGGGTGCATATTGTTACAATTAATCTTATCCTTTGATTGAGTAAAATTCAATATTTGGTGATTTTGGTTAAAATTTCAAGATTTCAGATTCTTTTTCAAAACTTCAAAAAAAAAAGGCACTTGGTTTAAGCTTAATATGAATGCCCTGGTTTAGCTCAATGTAGAATAATCTTTTTGATCAACTTTTTTTCATTGACACATTCATAATTAGAAATAAATTTTCAAACCAATAAAACCGGTAACCTTTCACAGAACCATTATTGATATATGTTTATTTCTCAAAATAACCCCTTTTTCTCAAGACTAATTTGATTTGCAGAATGCACAAGATTTTGTTCAATGAACATTTTAGGATTCAAAATCTTTTGTCCTACTAATTTTATTTATCATGCTCTATACCAATTAGGTATTATGAATGATTATTAGGGGTTATGAATGAGGGAATGAGGGATTGTTTGAATAAAATACCATTAAAGTCTTTTTTGAATACGACCATTCAAAAATTTTTAAAAACAAACAAGGTTTATTTTAAATAGGATTCTCAAAAGAGTAAAATTAATCATATTACTAAATTCATCATGGACAATGGGATTCTTTTATTATGTTTGGATGCTCATATCTCTTAAATCAAAATAGATCGTTACGTCTTTGAGACAATTTATTGAGCTCATTAACTTTAAAAGACTTATTTTTATAAAAATGAGAATCAAATCTAGAAGAAACAAAAATAGATGTGATAAAAAATTTCCGGTAATTTGAAAACTTTGTAAAACTCAAAAAGGGATTGTGAAATGATAATTAGCCAAAGATATTTCATATTATAAAATGGTTTCAATCAAAACGATCAAAAACGATCCGAACGTCTTTTTATGCCGATCTAATCAAAGCCACACATCTTTGAATCTTCCAAGCAGAAAAAACAAGGACGCATAAATCCTTTTTCAGGCTTAAAAAAGATCTGGGAAGTGTGTTTGGCTGTTAGTAATTATAATAGTTTAACGAGAAACCCCTAATGACCCAGGTGGTTCTTCGTTTTTTTAAAATGGGTAACCATTTAGTGTTTTATTAAAGGTTCAAAAATCCAGTTTTTCTTGGTGATCAACCTAATTTTGACTTGAAAATCTTTTCATTATATGGAAAAAAAATTTCCAAACAAAGTTTACAACATATCTTAATTTCCTAATAATGGTTTTTCACAAAACCATTTACAATTTAATCTGAAATTGAATTACTCGGTAATTTTTTTTATTTTTATTAAAATTATGCAGTGTATCCCATTCTCGGATTTTAACGTTCACAATACGAGTAATAACAAAATCTTGTTCATGTTTTCGGCCATGAATTATCCCGAAAGAATAGAGGATAGATTTAAAAAATGAAATTTGTTATAAAAGATAATCCGCATTGCTACACCACACTTGCATGAAACTAACCGGAAAATGGGCAGAGATTTGTTTGTCAAAAATTACATGTGTAAGGAGTCATCAAATATTATAGAACATTAAGATGGAACAATTAACATTTGGGGAATCGCTTCTTTGGACTTTTTGAAATAATGAATCAAATCTAAAAAAGATGAAAAATTAGTGAAATTTACTTTTAAAATTTTTTTTTTTTAAATTTAATGAAATGATTAAATTGATTTAGGTCCGTTGGGAGATAAGAATGTGTATATGTGTTCAAAGAAATCATTGAAAAAAGGTAATTTCTAAATTGTTTCACACTATAAAATATATCAAGTATCAGTTAATGAAAAAAAGTTATTTATTATAAAAGATTTACTCGATATCGGCATAAAAGTTTTCGATAAATCAATTATATTGAGAATATCACTTGCTTGAAGTAATATCGGATAAAATCAAATATACATATATGTAACTTGATATGGAAAGTAGGACGCACACAAGAAAACAAGTTTCAATATCCTTTTATAGGATACAAGCCTCATGAGCCTATATATAAACCAACATCTTTTCACCACTTCAACTGCTTTAAACAAATTTTGCTTGTTTCTCGAAAAAAAAAAATTTCTTCCCTAAGCATCAACGCTTTTTCAAAGAAAAATAGTTTTTATTCTTTTCAATAAAGTTCAAGAAAAAAGATTATTTTTATTTAGAGAGGGTAGTTTTCTTTGATAAAAAAAAAGTTGAAAGTAAAAAGAAGAAAGAAATAATTTTTTTAAATTTATCAAAGACGAATAATAATGTTTGTTTCACTACGCAATTGGTTCACCGTCAAAAATTATCAATCGGATGTCACTACCGAAGACTCGTTTCGAACTTGGGAACCTATTTTATTCAGTGAGTTTATGTCAAGAAATTGTTTTCAATTATTTTTTAAAAAAAAAACAAAAAAAAAACTTTCGAATCATTTTTAATAATAATAATAATAATAATAAATTTTCTTTTTCCTTTTCATTCAAATTCAGAAACATTAGTATTTGTGAGCTTCCTTCTATTTTTCTACACGGTTTTCTTACATTTACATGATATACACCCGGATTTCGGGCATCATAATTCACATAATTATCACGTTATATCATCGTCTTCACGACTTCGACACCATCATCATCAAGCGTATCATCGTAAGGACAAAGCCCCAAAGGCAACAACAACAACACGTCATCATCATCATCATCACATGCAAAAAACGATAAAAGAATTTAGCTATATAATTATAGATTGAAATCCAAAAAACAATTTACCCTTTATTTTACACTCCCTCCTTCTCCTCCTCCTCCCCCCCCCCCTTTTCCTAATCATGAAAACTACTTTATTCTTTCTTTAGTAATAGACCAAGTATAATCATATTATACAACTTGTAAATTATAACATCTTTTTCTTTTATGAACATTAATTTTTTGTTTTGAAATTATGGAAAAACCAACAAAAGTGTGGGTGTTTTAGAAGACCAACTATGTCTTAATATGTACTAATAATTTGAAGTGAATTTACTTTAATTTGCAAGAATATCTTTTTATAAAAGGTAAAATCTCAAATTGAAATTAGAATTCGTAGCTAATATAGGAAAAACATATATCGAACGACCAAAATATTTTGAATTCAAAAATCACCGAAGCTGGGCTTCATCAAATCAAAAAATTTTTACTGCCATTTTTAACATCAGATTCGGAATTATTTCGGGATTTATTTACGTCATCTTAGCTCGTTCAAGTCAGAGTGAAGGAAAAAAAATATATTAGACTAAAATTGGATAAATAGAAATTCTAAGCTTCCAAAAAGTTCGGTTTATTTGTTGAATTACAAATTCAAAACAACTCAAAATTTTCTTGGAATTTTGTCCATTTTAGGAAATTTTAATCTTTGTATCTAAAGTAATTCTTTTGATAATCTTAAAAAAATTCAAAGATAAAAAGTTTGAAACGATATTTGACTCCGGTGTTGTGGAAAAATTGCGGAATGTTATTTTGCGTGCTAAAATTTCATTTTTCCTTCCCAATATCAAACAATAATATTGACATTGGGCGAAAATTTTTTTTTTATTTGATAATAAATTAACTTGGAATACTTTATTTGCTTTAATTATCGCAACCCGGAGTGCAGGAAAATATTTATCATCAAATTTTGAATCCATTCAATGTTCCTAGATTATTCCCAAAAAAAAATTTCTTACAGTATGCTAGGGATTCATTTTTGAACCAGGGTGATTGAGAACAAAAATAATGTGTGTATTATGTTTTTTTGGATTTTTCGAACAGCACAATATAAAGAAATTCTTGATTAAAACCTTCGTTTCAAGATTACACAATGTACAAATGCAGAATTTCCTTGCCAATTCAACGAGTTTTCAATGTCGGGTTACATCATCATTATGTATGTAATGTTTAATTTAGCAACTTTAGTGAAGATCCTTGTCAGAGTTAAAATTGGGAAATTTTTGGTTTCTAAAAATAGGTCTGCCATTTTTAAAACCGTTTTAAGCCTTATCTTCAAATCTCAAATAAACAAATACCCCCATTTTTTAATCATTATAAGCTAGTAATTCTTTAAATGTCATGAACCAATTATAGACATTTATAAAACTTCCATTTTTCGTTGAATTAATAAATTCTGATTCATTGATAAAAAACAAGAAAAATGATCATCTTTAAAGAATCCAATTTTTAAATAATTCCTCACAAAACACAGTCTATCATCTTTGAGCCACAATTGATAAGCAGACAACAAAAACAAAATTTTGTTTTACATCGTTTGGATCAGGACATGAAACATGAAGTTCAATGTTTCATTTGCAAAAAGCGTTGATCAAAATTGCAATAATCACAAATATTAATGCCTTTCAAAAAACATTGATTGTTAAAGGAGATTTACTTCTTTGCTACCCATGAAATAGTGATGTCCTTTTATTATTTTGTCCGATTTCAAATCAGATTTTTATGTTTTGAATAGCAGAATTGCGACAGATCAAAGCTAAAAGAAATTTTTGATTTAATTTGATCATTTGTGAAAGAAGAGTTTCACGATTTAAATCAATTTTTAGCAGATCTAAGCAGAATTAATGTTTTTATTTGTAAAATTTTTAATTTTTGCTAAAACTGATTTCCCTGATGGAAATTTTTATTTTGTGGCTTTTGTGTTAAGAAAATATCACAATATAATTTTTTACAACCTTTTTAAGAATTTCTTTTTTATTTATTGCCAATATTGATATGTCAATTAATTTGAGAAGAAATAATTATTATTTCAATTATAAATTATTATTTTTTGGTAGATTAAATTAAAATTTTGTGATTTAATTGGTTTAAAATTTTTATTTTTATTTTTTATTTTATTATTATTTTTTTTATGCTATCATTTGAATTTTTTGGTTCATTTCATAAATTCTAAATTATTTATTATTAAAACTATACTATAAAATTCTAATTACTTAATACAAAAATACAATTAGGAAATTAATTTTAATCAATTTTTCAAATTGTTTTTTTATATAATTATTAATTTATTTATTTTTCTAAATTTAAAAGTATTAATTTTTAAAAATATATATTATATTCAAATTTATAGTTTTCATCATTTTTTTCAATTAAATATGTACAAAAAAAAATTTTTATTTTTTTCATTAATAATTAATTAATTAATTCATAAAAAAAACTTATAAATAAATCATTTTTTTTTTCTATATGAATATTAATTTGTTGATAATGTATCAATATAAAAATTTTTTTTTTGGTATTTATGAACAATAATTTATCAAAAATTATTTTAAAATAAATTAAAAAAATTCTATTATGTATAGTGTGACAAAAAAAACTTAATGATCAACAAAAAAAAAGTTACTGTATATAAACTTTTTCATTTTTCATCCAAATAAGATTCAATGTGCGAAGTTTTACTTTCCACTATTTTTAAAGCGGAATTCATTTTATAATTCACATTAGAAATAAATTTGTCGTTCAAAGAATGTAGCAAACAAAGTTGATCTCGTCTTAAACTTTTCGTTCTAAAATTAAGTAAAGTAAGTAAATATGATTATGAAAATTCTTCTTTGTCTCTGCAAAAAATTGCTATTAAATTAGATAGAAAGAGAGGATAAATATTTCCAATCACACAACTGGCAGGGGACATTTAAAATCACTTGGATATATAAAAAATCTACCAATTAATACATCAATACCCATGCAAGTTCAAAAGTAGGAAAGTTGTTGAATGGCCCAAATTTCATCTTAATGCTGACTGGAAAAAAACCTTATTTTTAGATGAAACAGCATTTCAAGTGTTCCCAAACGCAAATGAAAATTGGTACAAGGGAAAACGGTCAATTCGTCCAAGACCAAAAGATCCGTAGAAATATTTTTTGTAAGGGTGGTTTTCCGCGTATTATGAATACTAAGTTTTACATTGAAATTTTACAACAACATATTGGAAAATTTAATGACATGCTTGGGAAGAAGTGCTTTTAACAAGATAATCAATCTCAAGCATAGAAGTCGAGTAGTTAAAATGTAACTGAAGTTATTGACTGGTTGTCGTGTAGTCTGGATCTAAATCCTCTTGAAAATCTATGGGGTAATCATTAAACGTGAATTAGAAAAATGAAGGCCGCAAAATATGGATGATTTGCAGCGATATATGGTTGAAGAATGGAATTTTTTGCCAAAAACAATGCTAATTTATTTAATAAATTCAATGTTACGGCGTTGCGAGTTGATTATCGAAAGGGAAAAATTGCATATTATATTACATATTAAATTTTATATTAATAAAATGAATAGCTTTTGGTCTTTCTAAAAATATACTAATTAAATGATTAGTTGGAGCTGTGATTGATTTGTAAAGTTAATTTTTTTTTGTCTCATATTGTGTATGAATAAAGCTAATTTCTAAATTTGATTTATAAATTAAATTGAACTTTCAAATTATTATCAATTTTCCACAATTTATGAAAAGAATTTTTTCTCTTCAAGCTTATATTTAAAAAGGCATAATTGAAAAAAAAATAAAAAATTGATATTTTTCAATTAATAAAGAAATCCAAATAGAATTTTCGATACGCTTAAATTAATCTTTCTTTTTACAGCAGATTATTTATATGTGAAAATCGGAGGAACATATAACAAGAAATGCTTTTCCCAAAGGATCCATTTTTAATTAAATTTGCTTGTTACTATATTTGCATTGCATATATTCATAAAATCGAAAGTTTTTGATTAAAATGTAGTTTTTGTCACATTAGTGTTATAATCGATGTTTTCTCTTTATAAATTGGGAAATAAACTAGTTTGTAATTATTGTTGGTCATTGTTGTTTTTTAGTCATGTTTTTAATACCGGATCGTGATCACTATCACCGCTTCCTGTAATGACTTCCCTTTGGCATATCTATTTTCAGTTTGGAAATCATCATGTGGAACATGGATATTTCGAATCAATCGCAAATTCTGAATATAAGCGATTCCCACATCAAAGACGCGACTCCAAACAAAATAACTTTAAATAAAATTCGACTAATAAAAAATTGAGACTTAAAGTATTTATTTCCAAAATTGTTGAAATTAAAAGTATGGTCTATCCGATATTTAGTGACGAATTTAATTGAAGCCAGCCAATTTTATTTTAAAAAAAATCTTATTAAGTATAGTCCAATTTTATACAAAACAGATATTACCAATTAAGGCGTGCAGAAATATTTATAAGCAAGTTTTGGCATAAAAAAGGTGTATTTGCACTTTAAGAAACAAACAGAAAAAATATATATTTAACTTATTTAAAACGGAATTAGAAACAAGTTTTGAAGATAGAGTTCAAATTTTCTTTGATTTGTTTATATTAAATATTTTCCAAAAATTTGAATATCAAAAGTGGGCAAACTCATCTCGGTTTAATGTTAATAATTTTGCAAAAAAAATTTGGTTACTGATCTTTTACGAATTTTGTTTTCATTGACAACAAAAATCTTACTAGCTTAAAAAATTTATCGGCTTTAATTTTTTTATTTTCAATCCAAATACTTCTTAGATCATGTCTTTTTAATTATGATAATATAGTATTCTTTCGTGTCGATTAAGTAGTGCTTATTTCCCGATGAATACAAGATATTATATAAAATATAATCAACATAATATTTGATTTTGTAATAATTTTAATTTTAATATATCGATTTCTAAAAAGAGAAACGTGAAAAGTGTAAAAATAATTTGTAATCGTAATTAAAAGATAATATAGCTGTTATAATTTTATGTTCCAATTAAAACATTTAAAATTTAATAAGTTAATATTTATTTAATATTCCTTTCACAAGCAATTATTATAAGAGTAAGTGTCTTAGTTTTAAATAAAAAATTATAAGAAAAAGAAAGAAAGAAAGAAAGAGAAAAAATAATAATATTTGTTAACGCTAAAATAATAAAATTTATTTATTAATGGTTTTCAACAACATTAAAAGTCATTTTTTTTTATATTTCTGATAAAAAGAGTTAATAACTAGATTTATAAGAAAGTTATTAATTAATTTAATAATTAATTTTAAAAAAAGGAGTTGCATATAAACAAAAATTAAAAACAATTTAAGTTAATATTAATTACTAAATAAAAAG
>JAAOMT010000276.1:645429-696052 GCA_016748015.1 Geosiphon pyriformis | reverse complement strand
AAAAAAAATTACATAGTCTATAAAAACTAAAACTAATATTATGTATTTTTATAATTTTAAGCAATCTAACAATATTATTAAAAAACAACAATAATAAATTATGAATTACTAAAAGCATAAAAGCATAAAACCATGTTGTACAATTAAACCAGTTTTTTTCATTAATACTCTATACTTAGATCTTATTAGTCATATTTTAACATAATAAGCTATTTCTAAGTCTTATACAAAATCAATAATTTTTCTATTAGCAATCTTAAAACAGCCAAAAACAAATATAGTCTTTAAAACTCTTGTATATAGCAATATATACAATATTGTTAGATATATATAAAGAGAATATTTATAAGATATAAGATAATAATAAGTCTAAACCTAATATAACATCTTATAATACCAAATATTTATTAAACAAATTTTTATAAACAGCAGAATTTATTTTGCATGTAAAAAAATAATTAAAGATGTTTATCTTCTTATAATAAAAACATAATATATTAGAATACTTCTTATTATACAAATGCTTACATATAGTGATTGGCAAATGATAATGTAGAATTTTTATAAAATATAAACATAAACCAATAATAATTTTACTCATAAAACTAGAAGTCATATACAAATTAAGATGTCAAATTAATAATGTTTAAATTCAATTTACATTTCTAATTATGTCCTTATTAATAGTATTAAGCCCAAATTCAACTTCTTAGCAAGTCCTAAAAATATTGCAAACAAAATAATAGACATTTTTAAATACTATTATTTTTTCAGCTTTAATGTATCTCTTTTTAACAAAAACAGGAATTACCAAATTCAAATATAAAGTTAAGTTAATCAGCTTATTAGCATACTTATTATCTAAAACATTTAAATGGCTTTTTACTTTGGACCAAGAAATAACAAGTTTTATATATTTAATAGAGTTTACAACACAGTGTTTTTTAAGCCAGCAGTAATTATAAAAGTCTAGTAAAATCATATTCAATTCTAAAGTATAGATATCTAAAACAGCTTGACTATCTGAATACACAACAACAATACTAGAAGCTAAAATGCACTCTAAGGTCAAAGTTATTGTCTGCAATTCTGCCAATATAAAAAAACCAGACCACCAATTTTGACACCTATACTTAGATTTAAGTTAGCAAAAAATACAATCATATTATACTTCAAATTACACATACTCAAATTTTTCAACAACTTATTAGTGTAAACTTTGATAACATTCAAATTAGTATTAACAAGATAATGCTTTACTATAGAAAAATTACTAAAATTAAAAATATTTAAAAGTTATGTGTTATTAATAAAAAACAATTAAAAAGATGTAAAATGGCATTAACCAAATAATCACATATTAATTTAAATTAAACAAGAACCAGACTTCTAAAATTAAGTTTCTTTTAACAATAAAACTTTTTTTAATCAAAAACCAACCTTTTTTTATTGTATAGTTGTTTAACAAAAACAACACCAAATCTTTTAAATGAGTAAAAAACATTGTAAAATATTGAATTTTCTAAAACAAAAAACATCAAAGTGCTATTAAAAAAGTAAAATACAGAGAATAAATAGCTTACAAAAGAGATATTATAATCCAGAAAAATTTTTATCACATCAGCCAAAAAATTATTAATCAGACTAATTTTCAATTTTACAGAACTTTGCAAAAGATAAATAAAAAACCAACTTAATACTTATAAATCCAAAGTCTTGTAATTAAACAAATAACCAAAAACACTATCAGTATTTGAAAACTCAAAACAGAAACCACTTTACATTTTGTTTATATTTGTTCAAATGTTTTTAAGCCATACAATAATAAATAATAAAAAGCTTTATTAAAAAAATTCTTTGGCAAGCCAGTTTTTACTTTTAAATCTTTCTTAATTAGCATATTCTACTTGTTGTACACATTTTTAGAGATAAAACTAAACTGAATTTTGTAATTAACAATAAATTACAGCATAGCTGAGACTAAATAAAAAAATTGTTTATTTAAAATAGCATTTTTCAAAATCATATTAGTAAAAAATTTATATTTAAATAGATTTTTGTCAAACTAGATTTGAATAAATCTTTTAAAGACAAAAAAATTTCCAAATATCTATAAAACTCTTTTTTATACAATAGAAATTGGCAAACCACTTATTAACAACAAATTATTCCTAATTTTTTGATTAATAAAGATTATTACAGTTTTTTTATTGTTAATTGAAATGTTATTAATCTTAAAAAAATTATTTGCAATATTTAAAATATATTGAGTAGCAGTCTAACTTTCCCCACCCAAATTATGTTATCAATAAAAACACCAACTGTTAAGTAGAAAATCAATCCAGCTTGGTTTTTTATCTTGTCAGTTTTGACAACAAACTTAGTGTTAATATAATAATCATACAAGTTTTTATCTTTTTTAACTTTACACAAGAAAGAATCATAAAAAAATTTTCAGAACAAAGGAGAGAAAATCTTATTTTGGTCTAAACTAAACAATTTTTTAATTGACAAAAAAATATTTAAATATCTGTATGCTTTATTTTTTTTGACAATAAAAATTAACAAGTCACTAATTTTTAAAGAAGCAATCTTAATGTTTTGGTTAATAAAAATAGTTACTGTTTTTTTATTGTTAATTAAAATATTATTAACCATAAAAAATTCACTAACTATATTCAAAACATATTGTATAGAAGCTTAACTATTTCCAATCTAAATTATGTCATCAACAAATATACCAACAGCAAAAAAAAAAGTTATCCCATTACTGTTTTCAATTCTGTCTGTTTTGGTCACAAACTTAATATCAATTTAATATCCACACAAATGTTTATGTTTTTTAACTTTACATAAAAATAGATCATAAAAACTTTTTCAAAAAAAAAATGAGAAAATCTCTTTCTGATCCAACTTATCATACATCTTATAGTTAGTTAAAAGTCCAAAATTAGTTATTTCTCTGTTGATTCTACTTTTATATATGCTGCCAAAAAATTTAATAAATTGATCATACATCTTAATTTGTTACAAACTAGTTTTTAGGTAATGCTATTTAACTGAATTATATATTTTGCACATATTCTGCAAAACCAACTAAAGTTTTCTATTTTTTTGTAAAACATTCTCAATTACAAACCCAATAGCAAACACAAAAAACTAAGTTGAAATATCTTTAACACTTAAAAAATTATTATTACATAAAACATTAAACTTGCTATATGCTGCTAAAATATGATCAGAAAGAATTTTAAAAAATATTTTTCTGGTTGTTTTAATTAAAACAATAGATTAAGTGTTTATTAAAATTTTATCTTAATTAAAACAATGAATTAGGTGTTTGTTAAAATTCTATTTTAATTAAATGATTTGAAAATCATTAAAATTTAAGCTTTTTATTATAGAATAAAGATATTATTAAGAAATAAATATGCATTCAACAATTCCAGAAAAAATTCTATCACATTATTACTACTATACTTTCAAAGTTTATTGAAGATACCAAACAGTCTAGCAGTTTTACCATTAAACAAACCATTAATTACCAAAAGTAATTTTTTTATACTGATTTTTTTTATTACTCTGGAAAAAATATTATTATTTATATAATCTAATAGTACATATTGGTGAGCCTAGAGATCAGACATTACTAGAAACATAGTTTGCTTTTTTGTCCAACTTTTCATAATTTTGTCAATGCTAAGTTTTATTTTTTTGGTTTTAAAACCAACTTATTCTCTATTATCAAGTGTTTCAAAACTACTTTGTAAAAAAATTGGTCTAAAACATTTCTTATTATATCTTTTTTATTTGAACAAAAATTTTCCATGTATTTTTTGATCACTTTTCTAATAGCTGCTTCTTTAACAAATTTTGACTTGTATAATTTGGATTTCCTGTACTTCTTACAGACAGTTGACAACTGTTTTAACAGTTTCCATATATTATCTAAATTTTTATAAGCTTTTGCTTCTGAAAACTTATTTGTTATTAACACATATCTAGCAAAAGAATATTTTCTAAATTGTGTTTACTTTGTACTATTTACATTTTTGATTTTAAATTTTTAGCAATACTTATTAGCTTGCTTGCACAGACTATTTAAATAAACATTTAGTAAGCCACTTAGATTTATTATCACTAAAACCACTTTGTAGTTAGTATTAAAAAAATCAGATACTGATTTAATTTTATAATTAGCAACTACAAAAAACAAGCTTTCACTTACAAAAATGTAATTAATAATCTTTTTAGCACTTTTTAAATTGCTTTAACTGAAGGCTTTAACCAATAAATGTTCATTAAACAAGTTGACCAAACCCAAATCCAAACAAAACTTAAAATTTACACTTTTTTTGGATTTATTTTTATTGAAGTTTTTACCTATAACCACAAAATTGCTGGAGTTAATTGTCTTAACAATAAAAAAGTTGATTTTCAAAGTCTAATTAAACCTAGCTTTAACAGAAGTGCTAGCATACAAACCCAAAACCATAATTAAGAATTTGCTTTTGAAAAAAAGCCACACTAAAACAATATAACTAGAAATTTTTTCTATCCTAGAGACATATTAAGCCAAAGAATTGTTTATGATAATAGTCATTCTAACTCCAAGAAAATTTTTATTCAAACTAAATGTAAAAACTCATATATTATTAAATTTGTTTATAATCTATGGCTTAATGTTAGACTTTAATTTTGTTTTTGTGATTATAAAAACCATATTATCTAATTTTGTATGCCAATAAATAATATCTTCTTATTTAATAGAAACATTAATACCTTAAACATTACATGTAGCAAACTTTTATACTAAATTAATCATTAAAATAAAAAAAGCAATGTAAAACCCAAGCCAAAATACATTTGATCTAATCTTTTCAAAACTGAATTAATAAAGATTTCAAGAGCAATTATCTTCAATTTTAAGCCATTAATCTTAATAATTAAAATCTTTGAACTACTCAAACCCAAATCCAAAAACTTATCTTTTGCAACTAATAAAGATAAAAAAGACAATATTAGTAAATTATTCAAAACCATATTCAAATCCAAATTTGAAATTAGTAATACAGACACAACAGAAAAAAGAAAATAAAAAACAAATGCCAAAGACACCAAATTTATATTGTTTAATCTGTACATAATACTTGATTAGCCAAAAACTCTAAAGAGTATTCCAAAAAAGCCAAATAAGCACCAATAAATAAATTATCTTAATCAACCAAAAATTTTTTTTAACATGTAACAAACTAAAAAAAAGAAATTCAAAACTAGAACTAGAGTAAATATTATCAAAAAAAGCAGTAAATAAAACTATCTGTACCCAAAATTTGCCACCAAAAACAGCAAAATAAAAAATAAAAACACACTTCTTGGCATACAACTTTGCAAACTAAAAATAATTCTTACTTAAAACTGATTTTTTAAATATCTTAGGAAACAAAAACACAGAAACATTAGATATATTACATTCCAGAGTGAAATGTCTAAAATGCTTACATTTTTTACAATAAATCAGATATATTCTAGTCCAAGAAAACTTAATGCCATTTAGAATAAGCCTTATGTAAAAGACTAACTTCAACTTTATTTCTAATCCAAAGCCAACCACAGTACAGCAAATCCTATTGTCAGTTTTTAATAATTAATTGATGATATAAGTTTTTTCACCAGTTTTTTTTAAAAGAGTGCCAAAATTATATACAGTTGTTTTTACAGACAAAGTAAACCAGAGCATTTTGAAACAATTCTTAAACATCTAAACATCTCAATTTCTCACAGCTTTTGTCACACATACTGAGTCTTTACCAATTAAAAATAACCAATTAGATGCCAACTGATTTGTTTAATTTAATTTAGCAAACTCTATCACAGCCTTCTGTTATAGCCCAATAAGTTGCAATTTGATTGACACAATTTGATTATATTTGGCTACTGCAGTAATAATCATCTTTTTTTGTATATTTATGGGAATTTTTATTATTATTATAGTCTAATCTGATCTAATTTTTTGTCTTTTAAAATCATTGTTTACTTTGATTTCTTTTTTTTAGCTAACAATACAGTCTTATTCATATTTTTTTGATGTAAATGTTAATCTAATGATTTTTTCAAATTTTAAAAAAGTGGTGGCTCTTTTAGAATTATTAATTGTTAAAAAAAAATTTTTAATTGTCTGTATTTTAGCCATTGCTGATTTGTCTTCTATTGCTAACAGATTAATATCTAAAGCAAGATTTTTTAATGGCCATTTTACTTAAAGTTTTTATTATCTTAAAGTTAATCCATTTTTTGTCAAAGAGGATATTGAGAAGAAAAAAAAAGAAACCAATTTTTTTTTCAATATCAAATTTAAAAAAACCTAGAAAAAAGTCACAATTCATACTATTAATAACTTTTTTGGCTTTAAAAGTAACAGCAGCCAAATCTAAAAGAGATTTATTATCAACATCTTTTATAATATTACTATCTTTATTACCACTAAACTTATTGTCTAAATTTGAATAAACACTAATAAGATCAAATTTAACCAAAGATATATTTTTTTTATTATCAAAATATTTGATATTGTCAAAAACTATCCTTTTTTTCTGAACAAAAAAACCATTAGCAAGACCATAAAAAGCTTTTTTAGATGCTTTCTTCTTAAACATACTATTACTTAAAATAATTTTCAAGTTCACAACAAAAAAGTTATTAAGTTGAAAAATATTGAATAAAAAAAAAACTTCTTTAAAAATATGCTTTTTAGAAAATTTAGAATATAAAAAAGAAAAAAAGTTTTTTATTCATTGTTTTTATTTTTATTTTTATTTTTATTTTTTTTTAACATTTAATGAGCAAAGTTCAAACACTATTTAGTACAATACATCAAATAATTGATCTAAATTAGGCATAAATCATGTATTTTTTACACATAACCAGCCACTTAAGCTGATTAAAACAACACTAAGCACCTATATAAACAGAAACAGAATCTCCAATACCCAAAAAAAACAAGCAAGATTTACAAAACCCAAAGTTAATATTGAATGCCTCAACAATACTAAGCAATCTAACCACACCAGCAGAAAGCATCAAGAGCAGCCCAGAAACTAAAACCAGGGCTAAACTATCATATAGTATTAGTCTATTCTTTTCCATAAATACATAGTGTTTAGCATAGACAACCCAAACCTTATCTCTAAAAACAAAGCAAAAATTATGTACAAAGTTTACAATCTTCCAACCTGCAATCTCTGCATACCCAAAAACAAACACAGTCTCTTGAAACCAATTATTAAAGACAAAGCCTTTGCAAAAAGCCATACATACTGTCTTATTTAAAACACATGAGGACAGCAACTGAGACACACATGAAAAAGAGCAAAGAAGATTAAAAAGTACACTCCAAGCAACCGCATAAGCATCCAACAATTGGCAGTAAACAGAATCATCAACCACACAAGAAAAAAAATGATCTGAGATTTCAATATCACCACAATACAAACATAACACACTGGAGTAACTTCTGTTATACAGGTGTTTCCAAACAACAACTGACAGCTGATGGTGTAAAGCCTTCATAAAATATATATAGACACCAACAGTTAGCCTACTAGTAAAACCAGCAGCCATGTGCAAATTGGAATGCCACACTAAAGATAAGCTATACTAATTAACATCCAACAGCAAACTACTATTCAGAACCCTAAAACCAGAACTGACTTCTCAATGTACATAATAAATAAACTAAAAGATCTCACAAACAAAATGCTTAGAATTGTCAAAAACAATACTACCTTCAGCCAAAATGTAATATTCATCCAACTAGAGAGGAAGACACCATGAAAAAAGAAAAGCTGCATTAGCAAACATATTAGCATGCACATTATTTAAGACACTTAAATGTTTTTTTACTTTGTGTCAACTAATATTTAAATTTTTTTTTGAACAATATGCATTATGTGCTAATGCTCAACACAATACTAATTCCAAAAATCCAGATGCACTAGACCCAAATCCAATTTGCACACATCCAAAGCAGTCTAACTGTTTGTAAAAAAGTGAACCAAGCTAAGAAAGGAAACATACTCATGAGCCAATACTACAGTCTATAATTCTACCAGAATAGAAGACATCAGACCTGAAACTCTGACTCTCAAGTCCATGTCAATATCCTCAAAGTAAACCACTGCATCAGCCCTAACATTTACACTTTCCAAGTTCTTTAGAGATCTATCAGTATAGACAGAAAGGCTGTTAGCTGTAACATCCAACAAACAATTATGTACAAGCATAAATTCACCAGTCTTTAAAACATTTAAGGGTTTAGAAACACCCAAAGAAGCCAAGCAAGTGGGAGGAGAAGCCACATCATTAAGGAAGTTAACAGAACACCCAAACCAGTTAGGAATAGAGCCATGTAAATTCAATTTTTTCTAATGCTTGAATGTTTTCCAATCAAAAACAGAACTATCCTTACAGCAAAACTGCTTCACAAAAGCAATATTATAGCACTGAAAAGACACAAGAAACTTAAAAAATTCAGACTCGCCAAGAACTGATAACATAAGAGTTCCATCACAAAAACAGAAAAAACTGTTCATATAACCACTCAAAGACAATCCACACCCAAGAAAAATACAAACCACATCTGCCAAAAAATTATTAAAAGCACTGATTCTAATATGAGCAGGGGAAACCAAAGAGTAAAGTAGACTTCAAGACAGAACTTGCAAGTCATAAGACCAGTGCAAAAACAAATGACCTAAAATTCTAATAAAGTTTGCAAAACACATTATAGAAGCCACTTTGTTCTCAGCTTGAACCTGTTCAAAAGTTTTTAAACCATACAACAAAGGATAACAGAGTGTATCATTGGAAAAATTGAGAGGCAGACTGGATTTTAACTTCAAGCTCTTATGGATCAAAACATCTCACTTATTGTACACATTAATAGAAACAAAGCTGAATTGTATTCTGTAACTGATAATAGAAAAAAGAACCATTAACACCAAATATAAAAATTGCTTATTACAAACAGCTTTCTTCAGAACAAATTTGGCAAAAAAACAAATATCAAAATGTGTTTTAGCCAAGCTAGATTTCAACAAACTCTTAGTTGACAAAAAAATACCCAAGTAGTGATAAGACTTGTCCCTTTTGGCAATGAAAATAAGTGAACCATTAATTGACAAATTAGGGCAAGCAAATTTGCAATTAATAGAAATGACCATCATCTTATTATTATTGATAGAAATGTTATTGATCCAAAAAAATTTACTAACAACATTAAGAATGTGTTGGATTGTAGTTTGGCTACTACCAATCCAAATTGTGTCATTAACAAAAACATTAGCAGTAAGAAAAGATGTCAATCCAACTTGAGATTTCAAACAACTCATCCTGGCAATATAATAAGAGTTTAGCCTGTATCCATATACACTTTCCTGTTTCTTAACTTCACACAGAAGGGAATTATAAAATATGTGCCAAAAAAGTGATAAAAACACTTCTTCCTGGTCTAAATTGTCATGTACCTAATATCTATTTGTTAATCCAAAATTCATCATAACCCTATTGACATGATTATTGTAAATACCACCAAAAAACCTAATAAACTTGTTACACATTTTTATTCTAACTAAGTTTTTTCTAAGATGTTCTTATCTAACAAAGTTATAGGCCTTTCTCATGTTTTACAGAACCAACCAGAGTTCACAATTCTTTTCCAAAGCATCTTCAATGACTGAACCAATGGCAAAAATAAGAGATTGTGTTATTGTACCCTTTAAAACTGAAAAATTGTCCCCACATAAAACATTAAAAATACTATATGCTAACAAGATCCTGTTTGAGAAAATCTTGGAAAAGATTTTATGAGCTGTCTCAATTAAAGCAATTGGCTAAGTATTAGTGAGAATGCTCTTCCACTTGTAAGACTTAGAAATTATTAAGACCCAAGCTTCTTTCTAAGCATGAAACACTAACTCACAAAACAAACAAGAATTCAAAAAGCCAAAAACATATCCAAAACTATTCTATTACAATGTTTTTAGAGCTCATTTGAGATTTCAGAAAGACCAGCAGCCTTATTATCAAACAAATTAAAAACCACACCAAACAATTCATCAAAGCCAATCAGACCTATTATATTTGAAAAAACATCATCAAAAATGTACTTCAACAGCTAATATTGATGAGATTATTTATCAGAGAAATTAGTCTTCACTTCACACTTCTTAGTCTAGCCCTCTATAATTGAATTAACTTTGGTCTTAACCAGTTCAAGTTTTAGAATCAATTCATTCTCAACTACCAGATAGTTTAAAACTACCTTTTAAAAAGGATGCTTCAGCACACTTCTGATTGTATGACTCTTATTGACCACAAAATTATCCATTTTTTTATTAATAGTTGACCTAATTCCTAATTTCTTAGCTTACAAAGACTCAGCAAGCTTAGAGGCACAATAAAATTTCTTCACACTGAAAAGAGCCAAATGCACACAATCAAAATTCACATCAGAGTCCACAAGATTCTAAATAACCAAAGCCTTAATACTGTTCAAAGAATTCTAGCACTTCATAAGAAAAACAAACCTGTCAAAACTCTCTTTACAAGAAGCTTTAACAATTCTTAAAACCAAAAGCTCCAGTTTATAAAACCTAAAAGAATCCTTAATGAAAACATCATTATAGTTTCTGAATTATTTCTTTTTGAATATTTTATTAGCTGAAAGAGTCATTATCTTGTAAACAACATCCCACATTGCATCTAGATCTAGAAACTTTATAGAAACTATGAACTTGTCAGAGAACATTGCTGCATTGGCTGTTGTGATGTCTTTAAAATTGTTTCACTTTGTATCATTAGCACTTTTAAAATCAAATTTCCATTGGTTCCTATTAGCTTGCCTGTAAATAGAGTTTAACTACACATTCAAAAGCCCATTCAAACTTACAAACATAAAAACTACTTAGTAATTAATGTCAAAATGTTTACTAGCATCCACAATATTATGATCTACTATCATATTAACCAAATTTGAAGAAATAAACACATAATTAATTGTCTTTTTCACATTTCTCAAATTTTTTTATGTAGAATTCTTCACAATTTGACTTTCTAACAAAGAATTGACCAGCTCCAAATTGAAACATTTCTTAAAACTTGCATATCTGTGTGAACTGTACTCATTAAAATCCCCACCTAAGACAACAAAAGAAGACTCATTTACAGTCTTAGCTATCAGAGAATTAATTTTACCAGTCTGGGAAAAATGAACAACCAGAAAAGCACCAGCATAAAGCTCCAAAATTGAAACAGAAAGTTTATTCTTAAAAAGCAACTTGACAGAAAGGAGCCAACCAGGCATTTCAAAAACCTTATACACATGATGAACCAGAGAAGTATTCATGATAATTATTACTTCAGCACTCTTGTTTAACCCAAATGAAAAAATCCTGATCTTATTAAACTTATCCTTAATTTATGGCCTACTGTTAGACCTCAATTTTGTCTCTATAACTATTAAAGCCAAATTTCTAGAATCTCTATGCCAATGGATAACATTCTCCTGCTTGGCAGGAACATTGATACTACAAACATTACACATAACAATTTTCTACACAAAATCACTCATTAAGGAATAAGAGGAGCTGACAAACCCAAACCAGAGCACAAGTGGTTCAACCTTTCCAAAACTGATTCAACTGACACTTTTAAAGCCACCATTTTGGATTCCAACTCATCCACTTTAGTGGTTAAAACCTTAGAACTACTTGAGCTAAAGTCAATAACTGTATCTGCAATAACCAAAAAAAGGGGGGCAAAAGACACCAACATATCATCTAGAGCCATATTCAAATCCAAATTAGAAGCCAAAAACACTAGAGCGACCAGAAAAAATACACAAAACTTGAACACCAAGAGCACCAATTCCACAAAGCTCAATTTTTTCATAATAACAGAAACCTAATCTGCCAAAAGCTCTAAAAAGCATTTTAAAGAAGCCAAACAATTAACCAAACAGAAATCACTAAGAGGATTGGAAACCATTGAGATGAGTTTCACATCTGAAGACAAACCAGTACTAAAAGAATTCAACAAGATCACACAAGAGGAAAAACTACCAGTAATCTGGACCCAAGTCTTGTCACCAAAAAAAACCAGATGAGCAATAGACATCTGTTTTTTCTTATAAATGTTGGCCAAACAAACACAATTTTGAGAAGTTACCACCTGCTTATTATGACCACCAGGATTCTCACCCACTATACAACCAACCAATATATAACCAAATTGTTTACATCAAGCACAACAGGCCAAAGAGAGACCAGCCCAGCACAAATTTACATTCTTAAATACTGGAATAGAGCCAATAGCAGCCAATTTGGTTGTCTTATTTTCAAAACACATTATAGCACACCTATTATGCACATATAAATTTGGATTATGGCCAATAATACAAGTTTTTTCACCATAAGAAACCAACAAATCAGATAAATTATGAGCAATGGTGCCAACTAAAAGCATATACAACAAAGCCTAATGCTGGTTTCTAAACACTCATGTTTGTTTATTACCAATTGTCTTTGCCACATGAACAGAATTTTTTCCCATGAAAACAGACTATCTAGCTGCAATTAAATCAGCTATCTTAGATGATTCATATTCTACCAAAGTCTTTTGCCATAAACCAATCAATTGTATCTTGATTGACACAACTTTACTAAACTTAAAAAAAACTGATTCTATAGCCAATTTGAAAAGATTAACTGGAATTTTCTTAACAATTATTTCCTGATTCAAATGGTTGTTTATCTTTCTTAGATTATCATTAACAAGAATTTTTTCACAAATTGCCAATTCCTTTGTCTTATTCAAACTAAACTCAGATGTAAAAGATAATTTAATGATTTTTGGAAATTTTGAAGGAATGAAGGCCTCACCAAAACCATCAATTTGATAGAAAACTTTTTTGATTGCAATTAATTTATTACTATTAGTCTTTCCAAGTATTGCCAATAGCTTAATATCTAGTGTGAATAATTTAGCAGAATTAAAATCTCTAACTTTTTTATTTCACAATTCAGTCAATGGTAGCTTATAAAATCCAAAAAACTTAGGTGCCAAAAGCACCAATTCAGCACTATTATCATTTAAGATATCAAAAAAAGGCACATTTGGCAGCTGTCCCAATACATAAGTCCTCATATATATCTTTCTTGAAGTAGTATTGTGTATTATGTTGTCTGTCTTAGAAATGTTAGAGTTAACATAGCTTATTTTTTCAGTGACTGTGTTCTTTATGTTCTCTATGTTTAACACTTTATTAACACTGTTTTCTTTACTGTTTATTTCACTGTCTTAAGATTTAATATGCTCAACACCAGTAGCTTGTAATATATTGACAAACAAAAGTTCAGCCAACAAATTCACTATGACACCAGAAGTTTTAGACTTTTTTATCTTTTTAAATAAGAGATTATAAGAGTAGACACTTTTAACATGCACTTTTTTCTTATTACCAGACTGAATCTTCAACTCAGCCAAAACCAAATCAGAACCACCAGCAGACAAGCTTACTTGTTCTATTATAACAAAAAGAAGTGTGTTGAATAAAATAACTTAGGGAAACAAAGGAAAAAAAAGAAAAACAAATTTTCCAAAAAATTTTTTGTTTTTACCATGGTCAGAGGATCGACAAGAGAAAAGATGTTTTTATTTTATTATATTACAAATATTTATTAAAAATACTTAGAAAAATTAAGAACCAATTACAGATTTTTGAGACAAAACCAAAAAGATATTAAAATAAAATTATTATTATTATTATTAACTTATATATATTAACCAAAAACACAAAAATATTAAGATCTTAATTTTTAATAACATAAAAAATTACATAAAAATTCTAGTTAATATTATCATTGAATTTTAAAATTAAAAATTAAAAATTAACCAACCAATATTCTAAATTTTAATTAATTATATAAATATGTAAATTTTATATTACAAATTTGGATCTAAAAAATTAAATATTATTTGTTTTAACCAGAACAATTAGAATAAATAAACTTGAAAAACTTAAATTAATTGCAAAAAATATAGCTTTAAGTATTATTCAAACAATATGCTAATATTTTGCAAGTAATAATAAGTTAACATAATCTAATATAAGATTAAAACTAAAAATACTATGTTAATTAAGTAAAAAACATATAAAATATTATTAATCAGTCATAATATTATTAAAAAAAAATTAATTAAATATTAAATAATAAATTAATCTAGTTGTCTATAAGTTCATAATTATTATTAATATATTAATTTAAAAAAATAACAAAATTCAGTTTTATGTAAATTATTGCAAACTTAATAATATTACTTATAGCAATAGCTATTTAATATTATTAATTTAAGAATTGTTTTATTTATTTAATAAAAATAAATAATTTTCTATATTAGACTTAAAAAGTAGATATTAACAATAATTATGAATTCAAACAACAAAAAAAAACAGCATTTATAATTAAAAAAAACTTTAAATTTAAAATAATGTCATTTAATTTAACAAATACACTTATTATATTCTAATAGTTAATAAAAATTGTTTACTTTAACATATTATAAAAATTAGTAATTGTCTATTTAGATAATATTAATATATTTTTAAAAATATTTAATAAATATTTTTATTATTTGCAATAAGTATTCAAAAGACTAAGACATATTAAATTGAAATTAAATACTAACAAATGCTTTTTTAAAAAAACAAAGCTCAAATTTTTAGGACATATAATTGAAAAAAAAAGCATTAAAATTAATTTAAACAAAATTAAGATAATTAAAAACTTTAAAATCTCAGAACTTAATAAAACTTAAAAGTTTTTTGAAATCAATTAAATATTATTAACAATTTATCAAAATTTTTTTAATAATTATACAGCCATTTTACCAATTTCAAGCCAAAAATATACAATATAAATAGACCAATATTTAAAAACAAGCTTTTGAAATACTTAAATAAAAGTTAATATAAACATTAGTATTAATCTATTTAAATTATAACAAGCAATTTATAATTATTACAAATGCTTCTAATATAATATTAAAAACAGTATTATTATAATACAAACCAGATAAATAAGAATATTCAGTAATATACAATGTATTACAAAAAAAATTAAACAAAAATCTATATTATAAAATTTGATACAATTTAACCAATTTTAATTAATTTGTAACAGTTGAATTAAAAAATAAATGCTAAGATAAGTGGCTAAATATGATAAAATTTTTTATGTATTTTATTAATAATTTTTTTATAAATTTTTTGTACAATATTATCTTTTAAGCAAAAAACACAATATTAAATTATATTATATATATTTTTTTTTTTAATATGTTTTATAAGTGAGGTCCAAACACTACCTAGAACTATATATCAAAGAAATGACATAAACTAAGCATGAATCATGCTTTTTCTACATGTGACCAGCCACTCAGACCAATCAGGACAACACTATGCAGCTATATGTACTGAGACAGAATCACCAACACCAGAAAAGAAAAAACATTGTTTATGAAAGCCAAAACGAATACCAAGAGCTTCAGCCACACCAAGTAGCCTAATGACACCAGCCAAAAACCTAGAAGCCGAGCCAGGAACCGAGATAGAAACTGAACTGTTAAGTGGGATGAGATCATTTTTCTCCATAAATGTATGATGCTTAACCCAAACCAACCAAATATCATTTCTAAAAGCAAAACTAAGGGAATGCACAAACTCAACAATATTCAAGCTAGCAATCTTGTGAGACTTGAAAACAGAGACAGCTTCACAAAGCCACTCACTAAAAACAAACCCTTTAAAGAGAGCCGTAAATACAGAGACATCAGAAGCACAAGAAGACAACAATTGCAGCACGCAGGAAGAAGAGAGAGACAGGCCAGAAAGCACCATCCAAGAATTTGAACATGTAACCAGTATCTGAAGATGTGCAGATTCATCAACTTTGCAAAAGAAAACATGATCTGATGTCTCTACCTCACCACAATATAAGCACAATATGCTGGGGTATCTTCTATTGTACAAGCGTTTACGAATAGCAACAGGCAGCTGGTGGTGCAATGCCTTTATGAAGAAACTGTGCACATCTGCTGTGCACTTGCTAGTGTGGCCAGCGGCCATGTGTGAATCAGGGTGCCATACCAGTGAGGAGCAGGACCAATCAATGTCCATGACCAAACTGGCAGGCAGAAATTTGGAACCAGAACCAATCTCCCAGTGTGCACGACTAACAGAACAAAAAATATCACAAACAAAATGCCTAAAATTGCCAGAAACAGTCCCACCATCTGCCAACAAGAAGCACACATGCAATTGAGAAGGAAGGAACCAGCCCAAGTGAGAAGAAGCCCCAGCTATAGCATCAGCACGTTCATTTCCAATCACACCAGAGTGACCTTTCACTTTGTGCCATTCAACCATCAAATTTTTGCCACGAATAATGTTCACAATATGTTGGTGTTCGACCCAACAACAGTTGCGAAAATCTGGATGCACCAGACCCAATTCCGACTTGTAGGCATCTAGAGCAGCTTGACTATCAGAGAACAGACAAACAAAACTAGAATGGGGGACACACTCCAATGTCAGCACAATAGCTTGTATTTCCACCAAAGTAGAAGACAGCAGATCTGAAACCTTAACACCCAAACCCAGATCAATGTCACTGAAAAAAACACCAGCCCCAGCCATGCAATTCTTGGTACCAAGGTTTGTCAAAGACCCATTTGTGTAAACAGAAATGCTACTAAAAAGAACTTGGAAAAGCCAATCACGAACCAACACAAAGTCAGAAGAGATGAGAATACTCTGAAAACTCATATTAACCAAAGCAGGAAAAGGGGCACGAGAAGAAAACGTATTAGACAGGAACTCGACAGAAAGCATGAACCACTCAGGAGTTGGGCCACGGGGGTCCAGCCTCTTCCACTGCTTGAATTTGTACCAGTTAAACACGGCACCATGATGATCACGGAGTTGTTCAACAAAGGTGATGCCATATCACTGGAGTAAAGGAAGGAACTTGACAAATCTAGACTCACCGAGAATGATAAACATGAGTACTCCACCACAAAGCCGAAATGGATTAACAAAAGAACCACTCAAAGATAAATTGCAATCGAGGAGAACACAAACAACACCCACTAAGAAATTATTCAAAGGGCTAACTCAAACATGAACAAGAACACTCAAAAAATGAACAGGACACCAGCTCAAAACTTGTAAGTCATGAGACCTGTGGGAGAATAGGCAACCCAAGATTCCCACTGAGTTTGCAAAACAAATAAGGGAAGTGACTTTACTCTCCGATTGAATTTGGATGAAAGATTTCAATCCATAGAATAAAGGGTGATGAATCGTGTCACTAGGAAAATCAAGAGATAATCCAGACTTGGATTTCAAGCCCCTACAAATCAAAGCATCCCACTTATTACACACACTGATAGGAACAAAACTAAACTGAGTCCTATAACCAATGATAGGGTGGAGGACAGCTGACACTAAATATAAAAATTGTTTGTCCAATACAGTCTTTCTTAGAACCAAGTTGATAAAAAAACGAACATCTGAATGGGCTTTTGCCAGGCTGGGCTTTGACAGTCCTTCAGATGACACAAAGATACCCAGATAACGATGTGATTTGCCTGATTTAGCTATTAAAATAGGGGACCCACTAATAAAAAGAGAAGGTGCACTAACATGGCTATTAATTGGAATGGCCACTGTCTTATCATTATTAATTGAAATATCATTGATGCGAAAAAACTCACTAGTCACATCAAAAATGTGTTGAGTGGCAGTCTGACTGCTACCCACCCAGATTGTATCGTCCACAAAAGCACCAGCAGCAAAGAAAGACGACAAACCAGCCTGAGACTCTACATGGCCCATCTTAGCAACAAAATGAGAATTTAACCTGTAACCACACACACTCTTCTGCCTCTTAACTTCACACAAGAGAGGATCATAAAATATATGCCAAAGAAGAGACGAAAACACCTCCCTTTGGTCCAAGTTATTGTGTACATGGTAACCATTTGTCAAACCAAAATCAGTCATAATCCGGTTGGTGCAACCACCATGAATATTCCCAAAAAACCTAATAAACCTCCCCCATAAGTTTTTTTCTTTGGATAAGGTGTGGATTGATCCCAAAATCATTAAAACTCAGGTGGATGTGGCCATAAAAAAATCTTTCACTTTGGATATCAATCTTTCGGCTGTGGAAGGGAAATTGGCAACGGCCAAGACTCATGTTATAAGAAAATTATTTTCAAGAATCAATGGTTTTGGAGGGACCACTACCCTCTCAAAATTTGAAGAGATCATCAGATCTATGTTTACATCAGAAGAAAGTATGAAAATAGCTGCTTCATTGGCTGGAGAAAATGGGATTATCGTAAACACCAATCTCAAGAGACAAGGAGTGTGTTCAGATCGGGCTGTGGTGATAAAAAAAATTCCCATGAACACGCCAAAAGAAATGATCATCGCCACAGTATCCGAATATGGTCAGATTGTGTCTATCAAAGTTCAGTTAATTGGGCTGTGACAGAAGGCTGTGGTGGAGTTTGCCGAATCTAGTCAGACTAATCTGTTAGCATCAAAATGGTCATTCTTTATTGGGAAAGATTCTGTGCGTGTGGCCAAAGCTGTAAAGGATCGTGAAATGTAGGCATCTAAAAATTGGTATAGGGTGCTTTTGTTTACTTTGCCGGTGGGAACAACAGCTCATGATCTTGGCGATTTTTTGGCAGGGGCTGGTGAGAAAACTTGTGTCATAAATTGATCTTTAGACACTGGTAATAGGGTTCGTTGTGCTGTGGTTTGTTTTGAAAATGATGAGGATTTGGAGTTTGCATTTCATACTAAGCCTGTTTTTGGTGGGGTGAAACTTTCTTGGGCTAGATTGGATCTGGTTCAGTGTAAACAGTGTGGAAAACTTGGTCATTCTGTTCTAGAGTGTGATGCTGAGATTTCACATTCTCCTAAACTTTCCAAGTCATTTAAAAAGGTTGTCTCTAATGTGAACTGCCTCCAGTTGGCCAAGCTATATGCGAAAAAGTGTGTGCCTATTTCCAGACCGGCTGCATTTGGCGGCAAATTATGAGCCCAGGTCATCTTTCTAGCATTCTCGTTTAATAGTCCTCACTTTGGTTCTGGTCTTGGTTTTGGCTCTTCTCCTGGTGCCACAGGTTTGGTTGATCACTCATCTCTCGCGGGTCCTGTTGGTTCGATTTTGGAAACTCGTCTCGCTTCTTTGGAGTGCTCTTTGGAACTTCTCACAGATAAGGTGTCTGGTATTATTAACAAACTTGACAGTTTAAGCTTGGTGCCCTTGGATCTTGCCTCTTTTTCTCAGCCCTTGGTTGCCTCTGGTTCAGTTAATATGAAATTTGGTTTGGATATGGTTTTGGATGAACCTGATTCTGTGGTTATTCCTCCTTCTTCGGTTTCCTCTGGTGCCTCAAGTTTGGGTTCGAGTAGTTCAAAAATTCTGACTTTGAAAGTGGACTGCTTGGAGTTGAAGTTGGTGGCTCTCGAAGCTTTGGTCTGTTCGGTATTGGAGAAGTTAGATCAGATGTGTGCTGGCTCGAGTTTTGCGGTCTCTTTTGCACTCCAATGAATGAGTTAATGTGGAAAATAGCCACGTATAATGTCAAGAGAATGAACAATTCAGCAAAGCAAGAGGACATTATACGTTGGCACAGAGATATGAACAATTTAGTTTCAATTGTTACTGAAACAAAGTTAAAAAATAAGGTTCGGCCTTGGATTGCTAGCAAATTTGATGGTGTTCGGGTCTTCATTTCTGGTTTGAATTCTGGTCATCTTGGTTCTGGTGTGGCAATTGTTATAAACAATTCTCTGGCCAAACACGTGTGCAAAGTTTCTAAGATTCTTGGTCGTCTTATTTCTGTCAAGTTGCTTTTTAGGAATAAACTCTTGGTTTCTATTTTGGGTCTGTATACTGGCGCGTCAGCTTCTGTGTGCTTCTCTCAGACTGATGACATGAATGCTTTAATTGCTAGTGCTGTGAATGAATCATCCTTTGTGGTTTTAGGTGGTAACTTCAATGAAGATGGTTTGCATAGAAGTACCAGTTTCAGAAAGTGTGGTAGCTTGGGTCTGGTCAACTCTCTTGTCGGTAGTCCATTTGTGAAAGTTCTAACATGGAGTAATTCCCGGGATGTGACAAAAACAATTGATTATCTTTTTGTGTCTCCCAATTTGGTCAATGCTATTGTGGATCGTGATGTTCTGGATGTATCCAACTTCTTTGATACTGACCATCAAGCCATTTCTGCGTTAATTGGTTTGGGTGGTCTCTTGGATACACATTTGTGTTCTGTTCGCAAGCAGACCAATAGGGATTGTTGGAAGTACAATTTTAAGAATGCAAGTGTTGCCTTGTGGTTGAGATTCAGGGAGGCCACAGCAGTAAATGCTGCCATGCTTTCTGATGATTTTTTGGCTGCCAGGGAACTGTTGGATTTGGATGTGATGTAGGATGCTGTTCGAAAAACAGTGAGCTTTTCAGCGAGTGAAGTTTTCAGGAAAAAATGGTTTAAAGATTATGACGGCATTTTCACTAAGCATTCGTCCAGGTTCCATAAGTTAGAACTTTTGGTGTCCAAGTTGGTTAGGGCTTCCCACTTTGTTGATTGTGATGTGTTTGTATCACTGCTTGATACTTGGGAATTGCTTGATTCTACTGGTGCTGCTGTAGTGAGGTCTCTTTTTCTCTCAAAGTCTCCTTTTGACAACATTTGTTCAGCTCTGTCCAAAGCCAGGAAGTTTTATCGTGCCTCAAAGTTGTCAGAATCAAGACATGCTGAAGATTCACAAATCAGGTCTGTTATTGATAAGAGGATGGAGAGCTTTGAATCTGACAAGGGCCATACTATTAAAAGTGTCTTGGAGAGGCCTTTTTGCAAGGTGGTTTTGAATCATTTGGTCATTGGTAATGAGCTGTATTTGGAACCTGATCATGTTAAAAAAAAAGTGGATGAAATTATGGAAGGATGGACTCATAAGCATAAAGTGGTTCTTGATATTGCAGAATATTGGTCTCACCAATATTGGCCTTTGAATTACGTGTTTGATGGTGCTTTTTTAGATGTAATAAGCTGTGTTAGTTTTGATGAGATGTCTGGCGTGGTCTCTGATCTACCTGACGGGAAAGCTGCTGGTCTCTCAGGCATCTCCAATGAACTTTGGAAGCATTGTGACAAATCTGTACTTGATATGCTCTTGGTGCTTTTTAATTATTGTCTTTGTGAAAAGTTTGTGTCCAGTGCTTGGAAAGAAGCTTGGGTGTCAATGATTCCCAAATCTTATGAATGGAAGGGCATGCTTACAAACATTCATTCTATTGCTCTGATTGAAACGGCTTGAAAAATTCTTTCCAAGATTCTATCTGATAGGATCTCTTTGGCATATAGCAAGTTTGACATTCTTTGTGAGGACAATTTTTCAGTTCTCAAAGGCATTACAACTCAGTCTCCCATTTTTGCAATTGGTTTGGTGATTGAGGATGCTCTTGAAAAAAACTGGGAGCTCTGGCTGGTTTTGCAAGACATGCAAAAAGCATATGACTCAGTCGGTTGGGATCATCTTAAGAAAAGTTTGGTTAAAATAAAAATGTGCTGCAGAAGAAAAACCTCTTCTTTTTCTTCCATTTCAAAATTAATAGAGCCGAGAGGGGATCCAATGATTGTATTATTATTGAAACACTTAGCCTGGGGTGTATTTATCTTGGAATCAAATACTCCATCACCTTTGGAAGCCTCCCCATCAGTATCCATGCTATTGAACTGCCCGACCACTTGACTAGATCCACCACTTTTGAGAGCCGCACCTTTACTTGATATCTTAGCACCACCAGAAGGTTTCTTGACCATAAGACTTGAACTATTACTACCTGAACCAGAAGTTGGAACTCTGATCGACCTTCTTTTAGCACCAGTACCACTTATGAGAGCAGCCAGGTCAACAACAAAAGGATTTGTTTCTTGTAAAGAGATAGAAAACAGTATGAAATAACAGAAAAAAAAAACTTCTTTTGAAACATGCTTTTTAAGGATTATTTGGAGGTAAGAGAGAAAGAAGTTTTATTATATTTTTAGAATAAAAAAATATAAAACACAATTAAAATAAAACAACAACAAATATATTATATTTTATTATTTATAATATTTTTAAAAAACTTAAAAAACAGAAATAGTAAAGTATAAAAATGAAAATAATTAGCCATAAAAAATTAAAAAAAATATATTACAAACATTAAGACAATATTTCTATTAAAATTTTTCAATAATTTTAAGAACTTTAAAAATAAAATTAACAAAAAAAAAAATATATGTTTTTTTAGTATTATCTAAAAACATATAATTAATTATGAATATAAAAAAGATTTGTTTTTAACAACTTCAATATTTACTAATATTTACAAAAAAAATTATATAAAATAGTCTTAAAAACATCTCAATAATAATTAAAAAAAACAGGTTTTTCAAATAAATTAACTTTTTGTCTATTCCAAAATACAGTAGAACATTAATATAAAAACCAATAACCAATTTATTTTATACCAAAAAATCAAACAAAAATTATAACATTAAATAATTTTTATAAAAAAAAAAAGCAAATTTATTTTGTTTTACTTAAATAATAGATGCTAAGTTTTATGTAAAAATTATTTATGAACATTTATCTAAGATAAAAAAAATATTAAAAAATAAGTAGTAGTTTTAACAGAACAATAATTCAAAACACATAAACTATCTAATTAAAGTTTTTTTTAAGAGAATATATTTAAAATTATAACTTGGTTATTTAATAATCTTAATTTAAATTTTATTAAAAACTTATAGACTATTATAAAAAAAATGTGAAGAATTATATGCTCAAAAATTGAAATAAATTAAAAGAGTTTATAAAAAAAAGTGGCAAAATATTTTTTGATCTATTTTAATTGAATTAATAAGATAAAAACTTCTTTCTCTCTTATGTCCCAAATTTTCAAGAAAAGAGTCAAAGTTTTTTGAAAGAAGTTTTTTTACAATTTAGTATGATAAATTCAAACTCTTTATTTTTGACTATGAGACCACTGTTGGCTATAGTATTGCTGTCATGAAGAAGACTGTTAAAGTTTCTGGTTCTAATAATGGTTTTAGGCCTGTTCTTCTGAGGGAAAAAAGGAGAGGTGGTGTTCTGGAAGATGGTTCTGGTAATAAAGGTGTTGGTTCTAAGATTCAGAATAGTCACTCATGGAGTTTGAGACTGGTGACACCACCAAGTCTGATAGTATTAATATGAAGGAGAAATGTCTGGTGGAGGAAACCAGTTTTGATTATGGTGAAGGTGGTGCTCTTGTTGAAAGGGATCCTAATCAGACACTTACTAGTTCAAAGGTCAAAACCAAAAAAGCATTAGGCAAGCCATTGAGTAAAATAAATTTTTCATTTAATGATGTTGATGATGATATTCTCTTGGATGTCCCATTGAAACTTCTCTCACCTCTCAAAAATCTGGTCAACATTTCTGTTTATAAATCCTTTGCTTTAGATATTGGGTTGGACAAGATGGTTGGGAAATCTTCTCAGAAAAAGCTACAAGTGGTCAAGAGGCTATTTTCAAAAATTAATGGTTTTGGGGAAGTCTTTACTTCCTCAAAATTTGTTGGGATTATTAGAGCATTATTTACTTTCGAATCAAGCTTGGCACAGGCTTTAAAAAAGGCTGAAAAAGCAAAAATTCTAGTAAACATTGATCTCAAAAAATCTACTAGTTGTTCAGATTGGGCTGTGGTGGTCAAAAAAATTCCAGTTGAAACATTTGCTGAGGCTGTGCATGCTGCACTTTCTGAATTTGGTTCTGTTGTGTCAATCAAAATACAATTAGTAGGGCTATGACAAAAGGCTGTGATTGAGTTTGCCCAATCAAATTAGGCTGATTTGGTCGCAGCTAGATAATCTATCTTGATTGGGAAAGATACTATAAAAGTGATCAAGGCCAATATAGACAAGGAATTATGGGATACAAAAGATCAGCATAAGGCTTTGCTTTACATACTGCCAATAGGCACAAATGCTCATGATATCTGGGACTTCATTGGTTCTGTAAGTAGAAAAACATGTGTTATCAATTAACACCCTATTACATATGCCCAGACCAGGTGTGCTATTATTTGTTTTAACTTTGCTGCTTCAATTGATGCTGTTATGGAGACTACATTTGTCTTGAAAGGTGCCAATTTGCATTGGTCTTATCTGATTTCTGCTAAGTATGCTAAGTATGAGAATTTGGGTTACACATCTCTAGATTGCTCTGTGAATGGAAAGACTTCTCCTGGTGGGCCTACTCACAGAATATTGTTGAATGATGATAAAAACAGGCTGGCTTTTATTTATGCTAGATGCTCTGCTCCAATCTTCTGTCCTGTTTCTTTTGGTGGTATCTTATGGGCCAATATTGTTGGTGAGTTTTTATTCTCTCCTCTCTCTGTATGCAATGGCTCAGCTTCTTCTGGTTCCTCTTCAGAAATGAAACCTACTCCGGTGGTGTCTATGAAACTAAATAATAGGTTTGCTGCTCTTAAGAATGCATTGACAGATTAGCTAAAAGATTAGATTCATCTGGGCCAATGGTTTCCCAGCCTAGCCCTAAATGTCAGCCATTGGTAACTCCTTCATTACAGAATTAAGGGGCAGATATAATGATGAGTGAGAGTTCAGGTGTGGTCACTGGTAGTGAGACTATAGCAGGAGTGGCAGTTTGTGAATCTTCGGTTGTCTCTAAAATGGAAAAAACTTTGAGGAATCTTTCAATCACAGTTATGAGCCTCTCGGCCAAAATTGACAATACTGGTTTAGTTCCTAATGCTCTCTCTTCTCAATGATAGAGCTAGTGTGAAAGTTTGCTACATGCAATGTTTGGGGTCTTAATGTCCCTGCTAAGCAAGAAGATGTTGTTTGTTGGCATAAGGAATCTAACAATATGATATCTATCATTACAGAAATGAAATTGAGGTTTAATGTTAGACCATAAATTATAAACAGGTTTGATGAAGTGTGCATTTTCACATTTGGCTTAGATAATGGATTCTTTGAAGCTGGGATGGCAATAATTATGGACAATCTTTTGGTTCGACATGTATCTAAAGTAGAGGAGATTCCTGATTGTGCTATTTTGGTGCATCTTCTTTTCAAAGACAAGATTTCAGTATTGATTGTTGGTTTGTATGTTTGTGCTTCTTCTGGAAACTGGTTTAGACAAGTGCCTTGTATTAATTTTTTCATAGCTCAGGTGGTCAATTCTAGTAGTTTTGTTGTTTTGGGTGGTGATTTCAATGAGAGCAAGTCAATAAGGAATGCAAGTTTCGGGTTCTGTTTGAGTTTGGGTTTGGTTAATTTTTTTGGTGGACATTCTTTGGCTGATGCGTTAACATGGAGCAATTCGAGAGGTGCTAAAAAAGTCATTGATCATATTTTTGTTAGTGAAAGCCTGATCTCAGCTACGGCCGGTCACAGAGTGAAATCTGTAACTGAATTTTTTGACACTGATTATAGAGCTGTTTTGGTATCGGTGGGCTTGGGTGGTTTTTTGGATGTGTGTTTGGATGATATTTGTAGGAATGCTAATAAGAATTGCTAGAAATTTAAGCTGAAAAATGTGAACACTGATAATTGGGAGTGTTTTATGAAGTGCTTTTCGACCAAGTTTCTAGAGAGATCAGTTGTGTTATATGATGTGAAGTGTAGTGGTGATTTGGATGGCATGTAAAATGTTCTCAGAGATGTGATGATAGATTTTGCTAATGTAATCTTCTCTAGACTTTGGTTTAGTAAATTCGATAGCACAAGAAATAAGACTTCTTTGAAATTTCATGGGTTAGAAATGTTAATGTCCAAGATTGTTAACAGTATAAAAACAGGTTTGAGTTCGGAAACTGACTGCTTTGTTGATACTTGGATGGGCTTAGATGATAATAGAGCATCCAAGATTTGGGTTATAATTAATAAAGGCACTAAGATTGAAAATATTGTGCGTCACATTTCAGTTGTTAAGAAAGAATACCACAGGTCTAAATATCATGAATCTAGGATTGCCAAAAATGAGTCCATCAAAATGGCTGTGGCAAAGCGCATAGAAAATTTCTGCTCAGATAAGGGGAGAATAATAAAAAGCATTCTAGATTGGCCCTTCAGGAAGGTGGTTCTTAATCATTTGATTGTTGATAATGAGCTTATCTTGGAGCCTTAGGCTGTCAAGTCTTCAGTTGATACTATAATAAAAAGTTGGACAAAGAAACACTTGGTCCTTAGTGTTCTTCCAGGTCAGTGGCTTGACCAATACACTCCATTAGACTATGTTAACAATGATGTGTTCTCAAAAGTCATGTGTGATATCAGTTTGGACAAACTTTTGGTGATTGTTAAAGAATTGTCTGATGGTAAGGCTGTTGGGCTTTCTGGAATTCTCAATAAACTCTGAAAGCATAGTGGTTCCCTGGCTCTCAATGGTCTTCTAAGCATTCTCAATAGGTGTTTGAAATCTGGTAATGTTTCTATACAGTAGAGGAAATCTTGGGTTTCCATGATTCCTAAACCATACAATTGGGAGGGTATTCTCACCAACACTAGACCAATAGTGCTTATTGAGACTACATGAAAGATCTTGTCTAAAATTCTCTCAGACAGAATATCTTTGGCTTGTAGTAAGTATAACATCTTGCATGATAACAACTTCTCAGTGCTAAAGAGTACTTCCACACAATCCCTCATTTTTGCTGTTGGCTTAATTGTTGAAAATGCTTTGGAGAAAAACAGAGAATTGTGGTTGGTTCTTTAAGATATGCACAAAGCATATGACTCTGTTGGTTGGACTCATCTGCACAATAGTTTGATCAGGATCAAAATGTGTCTTCACTTCATAAGTTTTTTTGGTGGTATATACAATAGGAGATTCAATCAGATTATGATAGATTTTGGTCTGTTTGATAGTTATATTGTACATGATGGTCTGGATCAAAGAAAAATGTTTTCATCTCTACTGTGGCGAATCTTTTACAATCCATTGCTATGTAAAGTCAAAAAACATGAACAGTTGTATGACTACAGAATGTGTTTGAAGTTTTATACTAAGTCTGGTAAGGCTAACCCAAACAGTAACAGTATTTCATTCTTTGTTGCAGGTGCCTTTGTTGATAACACAATCTGGATTGAAAACTGCTTGATGACAATGCAGAACATTTTAAACATAGTTAGTGAATTTTTTTCTATTAATAACATCTTAATAAATGCTAACAAGACTGTTACCATCCCTATTAACCAAGGTGTTTGGGATGCTGAACTGTCCATTAGTGGGTTAAGGATTTCTATGGCTAAGAGGGGTGAATCTCATCATTATTTGGGAATTTTTTTGTCTACTAAGAGATTGTCCAAGCCAAGTCTCACCAAGGCTCATGCTGACATCAGATTTTTTTCGAATGTAGTTCTAAGAAAGGCCATCACTAAAAAACAATTTTTATATCTGGTTTCTGCTGTTCTGCAGCCTATTGTCTGCTACAGACTTTAATTTAGCTTTGTATCTAAGAGTGTTTATAAAAAATAGAACAAGTTATTGAGAAAGGGACTTAAACTCAAAGTGAATTTGCCTAAGAATTTTCTTAATGTAGCATTGCATCTCTTATGTTGTATGGCCTGAAGCCTTTTGAACAAGTGCTCACTGAAAGTTTGATGGCCAATTTGGTCAATTTTAGCAATGCGGGTGGGACTCTCAGCAGGTTTTTTGAACACAGGGCAATGGACTTACAAATGGCCAGCTGGATGTCCCAGTACCCTTTCTGTTTTCTGGTCATGTTGTTTATTAGTTCTTTGAATTGTTTTTTAGCTGGTACTACACTTGCTCTTGCTTTGTGCAACACTTCTTTGAATGGTGCTCTCCCTAATGTTTTTAGAGCTGGGTCTAGTGTGCCAATTCTGAATGTGTTGGGTGTGAGTGGTTACCTGGTTGTGAAGAATTCTCTCAGGAGATATGGCCTCGTTTTTGCCGACCAACTGTTAGATCATCATAATGAGTGTTTTACTTGGAACACTTTTTATAGGTGAAAAAGGCTTGATTTCAGAGGTTCAATTCCTGCCTGGTTTGTGTTAGTTTCCAATTTTGTTAAGTTTGGTGGTTTGAGCAATAACATGGTTGTGGCATTTTGTTCTGCTTCTGTTAATGTTGTTTGGGATACTGGTTTTGTGTCTGAGCAGTTGCTTGCCACTGGACATGGTTCCATTAATGTTTACATAGATGGTTCTGTCAAGGGTTTGGGGTCTATTGGTGCCTGTAGTGGTGCTGCAGCTTATTTTCCAAAAGCCAACACTAGTATTGGTATAAGAATTTTTAGATTGCTGTTCTCTATATTGGTGGAGTTACAAGTCATTGCTTTAGCATTGGAGTGTATTTTTGAATCCAGCACAGTTATCTTGTTTACGAACAGTTAGACATCATTGGACATATGCAAATTTGATATAGGTAGTTGTGGTCTTAATTTTCAATGCAAATGCTGGATTGAGAAAGAGCATATTTGTCATGTTATTTCAAATAAGAATTTGGCAGTCACATGGAAAAAAGTCAAAGAACATTTAGGTGTTATCAAGAATAAGTGTGTGGATTTTTTTGTGAATGCGACAACTTTGTTTAAGTCTGTTTTGCCTTTAAGCATGCCATGTCACTTCTTTAGTGTTAAGAACAAGCCTGTTTCTAAGAATGTGTGTTATTTTGTTAGAAAATTGTTTGATGCTGTCAATTTTGTCAGTTGGGAGTTCAAATTTGGGACCAGCATTGTAGATGTTAATTTTACTAATAACATTGACTTATCCAAGTCCTTTAGTGTTTGGCACCCTAATGGTAAAATTTGCTCTGATTATACCAGCTCATCTTCTGCTTTTTTATGGTTTTACTTAATGAAGTTTATACATTGTCACTTGTCAATCGCCACGAGAAAAAGATTGTATGATCCTAAATATCCTAGCGTGGTGTGCATTAAGTATGGAATGATTGAAAACTCTGATCACTTGTTTTTGTATAAGCATGATGATACAGCCAGGCTGGATATACTGTCGAACATTGGCATAAAGTGGTATAAGATGGCTGGTGATTTCACTTTAGGTAGTGGGGTAATGCAATCCTTGAGTAAGGCTAAGTCTTCTGATGGTCTTTATATGTTGTTGGCCAAGGGGTTTGTACTAAAAAGCTGGGTGTCAGATGTTATCTTGTGTCTTGGTTTGACTTTTGGTGATAGCTTGATTGTCAGATTGGTCCGTAATATTGCTAAAAGTCATAAATCAAATATTTGGCTGTTTGCTGCTAAACTAAGAGCCTTCTACAAAAAGTGCAACCTTTTACTACAAGATAGATCTGCTGTGCTATCAGTTGGTGGTTTATTGAGCTTATGGGTGCTGGTATCATCTGCAAGTTCAGTTTCAGGTTGGGTGTTCATTGTGTTTTGACCTGTATCCTTGTCTTGCTAGTCTAGGTTTTGGTTTCTTGGGTAGTATTTCTTTGACAGATCCTGTATGTGCATAGTGCTGCCTTAATTGGGCCAAGTGTTCAGTTACATGTGGAAAATGCATGAGCCACATTTAAATTGAAATTTTGTTTGATTTTATGTATTTAGATAGTGGTTGGGCTGCACTCATTAAATTTGCAATAAAAAAAAATAAGATTAATAAAATATTATTGTAAGATAATAATTGTAATAAAAATGAAAAAATATTATATTAAATTTTTTTTAATAAAATTATGTGCTTTTTAGCTTTTTAATAATATATAATTTATATTTTTGATATATTAAATAAAACACAATAATTATTTATTTTTGTTCAATTTTTTTTACAATATATTATATACTAGTTAAAACTTAAGTCTAGCTAAAAACAATAAAACAACAAAATAAACAATAAAAATTATTAATAATTATTATATTAAATTATTACTAAACAGTTTAAAAAAAATTATCTCAAAATAAACAAAATAGAATATATTAACAAGCCAAATATTATTTTAATTACCAAAATATATTTTATTAAGAAAATCAACAAAATTCAAATAATTTAATAAAAGTAGTAAAAAAACAAAAAAAACAATATTATTTAATATATATTTAAATTTAACAGCAGAATTTTTTAATTAGAAATTAATACTAAAAAAAACTAAAAAATTATATTTTTAATTAATAATATATATAAAATTGTAACATATGCCAAAAAAAAATAAAAAATAAACCCAAGTAAACTATTAAAACCAATTAAAATAAGACAATTATTTGATTAAATTAAAATTGACTTAATTAGATTATTAGCAATAACAATTAAAGACAACAAATATATTGCTATTATTATGAATTATTTTATTAAATAGCCAAAAACTAGGATTATATAAAAAAGTAATGCTAAATTAATAGTAAAGTTTATGTATTAAGACTTAATATATTAATATAAATATTTAAAAAAACTACTATTAAATCAAAAAACCTATTTTGTAAACAAAAAATTAACAAAATTAAGTTAAAAATATAGAATAAAAAGATTATTATTATTATTATTATATCATTTATAAACAAATAACTTAATCAAAAAGTTTAATAAAATATTATATAAAATATTAATTAAGATTAATCAAAAAAATCAAGAAAAATAAAATTTGTTTATATTATTAATATTATTTATATATTAAAAAACAAAACAAAATACTATTTAAATTAGTAAATAATAAAATAGCAATATTATTAATAGAAAAAAAATAACAATATATCCAATAAAACTAATAACAAAAAACATATAAAAACTTCTTTCTTTCTTACTTCCAAAAAACCCCAAAAAGCATTTTTTGAAAAAGAAGTTTTTTTTTTTTTTTATTTTTTACTGTCTTTTGCAAACATTTCTCAATTAAATAATCCTTTTGTGGTAAACCTGGCTGCTGTTTCAGGTAGTACTATGTCTAAAAAAAAGGCACCCATAGAGGTTTTTTATGGTCCTGTTGGAAGTTTTTTCTCTCAAAAGAAAAGGATTTCTGTTGGTAATGTTAAGCATTCTGGAGATAAAAAAGATATTTCTTTGGTCAAACCTAATCCTAGTCATGGTGTGTATTCGGACATGGACAGTATATTTGGTAATAGTGGAGATGATAATATTTCTTTTGGTGCTGGCAATGGTTCTTTCTTTGGCTCAGTGACAAACACTCTTAAAGCTAGAAAAGCAACTTCCAATCTAGTTTGTGGCTCTTTTTTTGGCTCAATTGATTATGGAATGGATGAAAATGATGTGCCCCTCCCTCCCTCTCTTAAAATCTCTCTTGAAAAAAAATGAGTTGACCCAAAAATTGTCAAATCTTAAATTGAAGTTTCTGTCAGAAAGTCTTTTGCTCTTAACATCAATTTTAGTGCTATTGAAGAGAAATCTGTAACAGCAAAGACTCAATACATCAGAAAAATTTTTTTATCAGTTAATGGTTTTGGGGGAGCCACTACTTCCTCAAAATTTGAAGGGATCATCTGATCTACCTTCACTTCAGAAAAAAGCATGGAAATGACTGCATCATTGGCCAGGGAAAAAAAGATCATTGTAAACAGTGATCTTAAAAGACAAAAAATGAGGTCAGATTGGGCTGTGGTAATCAAAAAAATTCCCATGGATATGCCTAAAAATATGATTATTACCGCAGTTTCTGAATTTGGGAAAATTAAGTTGATCAAAATTCAATTGATTGGAATGTGGCAAAAAGCTGTGGTAAAGTTTGCTAATTTAAGCCAAGCTAATTTGTTAGCTTCTAAGTGGTCATTCTTGATTGGTAAAGACTCTGTGTGTGTAGCCAAAGCAGTGGGAGATCGTGAGACTTGGGCATCAAGAGATTGGTTCAGAGCACTTTTATTTACTTTGCTGGTAAGAACAACAGCACATGATCTTGGGACTCTTCTGGATAAGGCTGGTGAGAAAACTTGCATTATAAACAGATCTCTGAAAACTGGTAATAGGATTTGTTGTGCTGTAGTCGGTTTTGAATCTGACAATGATTTGGAATCTGCTTTTCGCACAGAGCCAATTCTTGGCAGCATTAAACTTTTTTGGGCAAGGATGGATCTGGTTTGGTGTAAAAAATGCAGAAAGTTTGGTCATTCTGCTCTGGAATGTGATGCAAATATTGTGTTTCCATCTAAGCTTTCAAAATCATTTAAAAGAACTGCATCTAATGGACACTGTCTTTAATTGGCAAAGCTGTATGAAAAAAAGGGTGTTCTGATATCTCGGTCTACTGTCTTTGGTGGCAAATCTTGGGCTTAAGTGGTCTCACTTGTTGGTTCTTCTGGTAGTCTTCGTTTCAATTATGGTTCCAGTTCTAGTCTCCCCCTTTTGGTGCCTCAGATTCAATCAATGATTCTCCTCTCATCTCAGCTAACAACTCTTCTTTGAATGCTTGTCTGAACACTTTGAAATGCTCCTTGGAGCTCTTGACAGATCAGGTGTCCAGTATATTGAAAAAGTTAAGCAGCATAGAACTGGTATCAATGGCGACTCTTTTTAGTGTTCCTCCTTCAGCCACTCTCACTCTTTTGGTACTGCGTTTAGATGTAGACATGGCTTTGGATAATATGACATTGGCTCCCATTTCTCCTCTCTCAGCTGTTGATAATATTGTCCATGATTTTAGTTCATGTTTTTCCAAGGTTTTGACTTCCAAAGTGGGTGAATTGGAATTGAAAATGGTAGCTTTTGAGGTTTCAATTGGTTCAGTTTTGGAAAGGTTGAATTGTCTGTGTTCTGATGCAGGTTCTTTTGCTTTCCTTCCATTTCAATAACCCCACTTGCAATGTTAGGGGGATAAACAATCCTGCCAAGCAGGATGACGTTATTTGTTGGCACAAAGATATGAACAATTTGATTTCAATTTTCACTGAAACAAAGTTAAAAGGTAGAGTGCGTCCTTGGATCACCAATAAATTTGATGGCGTTTGTGTTTTTACTTTTGGTCTGAATTCTGGTCACTTGGGTTCTGGTGTGGCAATTGTCATGAACAACTTTCTGGCAAAGCACGTTTGTAAGGTTTCTGAGGTGCCTGGACAGCTTCTCTCTATTAGATTACTTTTTAATAACAAACTTTCTATTACAATTTTGGGACTGTATGCTGGTGCTTCTTTGGATGTTCAGTTTTCTCAGGCTGGTGACATCAATTTGCTAATTGCCAGGGCTGTAAACAAATCCTCCTTCATTGTGCTAAGTGGTAATTTCAATAAGGATGGTTCATGTAAGAGTGCCAGTTTCAAGAAATACTCAGACCTCAGCTTGGTTAATTCTTTGGGTGAAAGCTTGTTTGCTAAAATGCTAACATGGGCTAACTCTTGAGGTGTTTCTAAGACTATTGATTACATATTCATTTCTCACAACTTGGTTAGTGCAGTAGTTGATCATAGTGTAGCCGATATTGGTGATCACTTTAACTCTGATCATAAAGCTGTTTCAGTACATATGGGCTTAAGTGGACTTTTGGATATGCATCTGAATTCTATTTGCAAGCAAGTGAATAGGGATTGTTGGAAGTATGATATTAAAGGTGTTGACAATGTTAAGTAGTGTGAGTTCAAAGTGTTGATGACAGCGAATGCTACTATGTTTTCTGAAGAGTTTGCTTCTTCTGTGGTTTCTTCTGATCTAGATTCTATGTAAGATGTTGTTTGTAAAGTGATGGTTTTTTTGGCTAATGATTCATTTAAAAAAAATGGTTCAAAGGCTTTGATAGCATCTTCACCAAGAGCTCTTCTAGGTTTCACAGATTGGAAATTTTGGTTTCAAGAATAATCAAAGCATCTTGTAAACAGGACTCTGTGAGGTTTACATCTTTAATGAATCATTGGACTTCTTTGGACTTTGACAAAGCCTTGGCAGTATAGATTCTTTTGGACTTTGGCACAAATTTTGATTGTGTTAGATCTGCTCTTTTTGGTGTGTGAAAATCTTATTATGCCTCCAAACTCACCAAATCTTTGAGGGCTCAGGAGTCAAGTATTAGGTCTGTCATTGATAAGTGTATAAAGAGCTTTGCTTCTGATAAAGGTCACACTATTAGAAGTGTTTTAGAACGTCCATTCCATAAGGTGGAATTAAACCATTTGGTTGTTGGTGACAAGTTGATTCTGGAGTCTAAATTGGTTAAGGCTAAGGTGGATATGATTATGGAGGAGTGGACTAGAAGATACAAGATGGTTTTTGATATCTCTAGTAAATGGTCTTGTCAATACCAGTCTTTGGAGTATGTCTTTGATGATGTTTTTTCAGATGTAATGTGGCCGGTTGATTTTGATGAATTATTTGGTGTGGTTTTTGATTTGCCTGATGGTAAAGCTGCTGGTCTTTCCAGTATTCCCAACAAATTTTGGAAGCACTGTAACAAATCCATCATAGGTATGCTTTTAAAGCTTTTGAACACTTGTTTAATTACTGAATCTGTGCCTAGTTTTTGGAAAGAGGCTTGGGTTTCGATGATTTCTAAACCATACAAATGGGAGAGAGTTCTCACAAACACCCATTCTATTGCTCTAATTGAAATGGCCTGTAAGATTCTCTCCAAGATCCTGTCTGATAAGATTTTTCTGGCATGTAGCAGATTCAATGTTCTTCATGGTAACAACTTTTCTGTTTTAAAGGGTATTTCTATACAATTACCTATTTTTGCAGTTGGCTCAGTAATAGAGGATGCTCTGGAGAAAAACTGCAAACTTTGGCTAGTTTTACAGGACATGCAAAAGACATATGATTCTGTTGGCTGGGAGTATCTTAGGAAAAATTTGATTAAGATTAAAATATGTAGCAAATTTATACATTTTTTTGGTAGTATTTATTGCAACCGCATCAACAGGATATTGACTGACTTCAGCTTGACTGATAGATATCATGTTCATGATGACTTAGATCAGAGAGAGGTTTTCTCGCCACTTTTCTGGCACATATTCTATGATTCTTTTTTTTGCAAGATTAAAAGGCAGGAAAGTATGTGTAGATACAAATTGAATTCTCATTACATCTCAAAAAATGGTTGTTTGGAACCCATTGCTGGATTGTTTTTCTTCTTTGCTACTGGAGCTTTTGTTGATGATATGATTTGGGTTGGTAGCAATTAGAGTGCTACTCAGCATATTCTCAATATTGCCAGTGAATTTTTTCAGGTTAATAACATTTCTATTAATACAGACAAAACTGTTGCCATCTCTATTAATTGCAGAGTTGGTAGTCTTTCTTTGGTTATCAATGGTTTGTCTATTGCTATTGTGAAAAGAGAGGAATCTTATTGATACCTGGGCATTTTTCTTTCAACTGAGGGTCTTTCAAAGCCTAGCTTGGCCAAAGCACAATCAGATGTTTGGTTTTTCTCTAATCTTGTGCTGAGAAAGACCATTTCAGATAAACAATTTTTGTACTTAGTTTCGGCTGTTCTCCAGCCTATTGTGAGCTATAAGACTCAATTTAGCTTTGTATCTTTCAATGTATGCAACAAATGGGATACTTTGGTTTGAAAAGGCCTTAAGCTGAAGTCTGGTTTTCCTCTTGACTTCCCAAATGATTTGATTCACCACCTTTCTTTTTATGGTTTGAAGTTTTTTGAACAGGTGCAATCTGAAGGCAAAGTAGCCTCGCTTGTGAGTTTTCTGAACTCTGGTGGAACTTTGGATCATATGTTCTCTCATAGGTCTCATGACTTACAAGTTTTGTGTTGGCGTCTTATTCACCTTCTGAGTTCTTCAATACATGTTTATGTTAGTTCTTTAAATAATTTTTTAGCTGGTATAGTCTGTATTTTGGCAAAAAATAATCTTTCTCTGAATGGATCTTTGGGTGGTCTATTTTGTCATTGGGGTGAGGTCCCTATATCAATAGTTCTTGGGAAAGCTAAGTTCTGTGCGTGTCTCCCCTTTTTACATTGGTATGATGTTGTCTTTGTGGATCAGCTTCATGATCCCCATGGTGCCGTTTTTAATTAGAAAATCTTTAAGCATTAGAAGAAGTTGGATCCTCATGGTCCAGTTCCTGAATGGTTTGGTCTTTCTGTTACTTTTCTTAGTAATATGGCTTCTTTTCCTCCTGGTCCATCTCTTCTTGGGGTGTTGGAAAGCTTTTGAATATTCTAAAGTCTCAGGAATTTAAGTTGGTTTGTAATCAGTTGTCTTGTGTTAGTACTGGTAGTCTGTCTGTCTATACAGATGGTTCTCTAAAAGATTTGGGCACCATATAGAAGAAAGCTGGTACTGCTGTTTTTTTTAACGACATTGGTTTGGGTTTGGACATAAAAGTTACTGGCTTGTTGTCTTTCACTTTGGTGAAGCTACAGATCATAGCTCTAGCATTGGAATGTGTTCCTCCTCTTAGCTCAGTTTGCTTATACTCTGATAGTCAGACTGTTTTGGATGCATGCAAATCAGAGCTGTGTCTAACTTCTCCGGATTTTTGCATTTGGTGTTGGGTTAAGCATTAGCATATTGTGGACATTATTCATTGTAAAAATTTGAGGGTGGATTGAATTAAAGTGAAAGATTACTTGGGTGTTGTGGGGAATAATTGTGCAAATACCTTTGCTACTGTTGCTTCTAATTCTGATTGGCACCTTCCTTCCTGTTTGAAAGGCCATTGCCTTTTAGCTGGTAATGAGCTTGTTTCTGATAATTCTAGACATTTTGTTTGGGATATTTTTAGATTAGTTTATCATGCGCATTGAGAAGTTGGTTTTGGCTCCAAATTTCTGGCAGGTGATTTGATATTGGATGTTGATTGGTTGAGGTCCTCTTTGGTATGGCATCCTGATTTGCATATGGCTACAGACTTCATGAGCAAACCATCTGTTGGCTTGCATATGTATTTTATGAAGGCCTTACATCATTGATTGCTTGTTACTGTGCAAAAGTGACTTTACTCTAGATGTTACCCTAGTGTATTATGTTTGTTCTGCAGTAATGTTGAATTTTCTAATCATGTTTTTTTTTGTGTAATTGATCTCTCTACTGGCTGTCAGTTGTTGAAAACCCATGCAGCTTCCTGGAAGCTGATTTCTGTGTGTCTCAGCTTCTGTTGTCTTGCACTTTTGATGTCTCTGTATTCACAGCCCTTTTTAAAGATTATGTTTTTGACGATTGGTTCTGGGAAGCTGTGTCTGCCTTTCATGATCCCAAACTCATGGGTTAGAGGATTGTAGAATTTGTGTGTGCTTTCAGTCTCAGCTTTAAGGATAGCATATGGTCGGTCCGCGCTAGACATCAAGCCCTTATGGAAAAGAATAGGTTGATTCCATCTGATGGTTCAATACCTGCTTTAATTTCTGGTTTGTTATCAGAGCTGTCTGCTGGTGTTGTTAGGTTGCTTGGGATTGCTAATGCTTTTGGTGTTCACTTTGATTTCTATAGGTCATGTTCATTTTTTTCTGGTATTGGCAATGATGTTTCAGTTTACATAGCTGTGTAGTAGTGTCTTGATCAGTCTGAGTGACTGGTCATGTGTAGAAAATACATAATTTGTGCCTAGTTTAAATCATTTGTATGATGTATTGTGTTAGGTAGCATTTGGACCTCACTTGTAAACCAATAAAAAAAAAAAAAAAACCATATTCTAAAAAATACTGTTAAAACAGACATATAATTTAATGAGAACTTTAAAAAATAAAAGAAAAAAGCAGTTAACTATATTAAAAAATCACAAAAAAAACATAATAGTTAGTTATTAAACAAATTAGCTAAATTTAAGATTAAAAACAAAGTAATTTTATATTATACAAAAGTAAAAAAACAATAAAGTAAAAAATTTAATCTAAAATAAAATAAATTATTTTACATTAAAAAAATGCTTAAAAATAAAGCATATAAAACATATAAATTATAGCTAAAAAACAAAATTTTAACTAAAACAGTAAATAATAATTAATTAAAACTATATTATAGCAAAATATTAATAATATTTAACACATCACAATTAAAAGCACAAAAAATACCAATTAAATCAAATTAAATTTCACAAAATTTAAAATTAATTATTATTATTGAAACTAATATATTATAAAACTAAAAATCTATTATAAATACAACCAAAATATGTTAAAAACAAAACAACAAAATAAAAATTACAGATAACATTTATTTAATAACTCAATAACTATTTAAATTATTAAAAACCAAAAACTTAAACATAAAAATAACAATTAATAGTTAAAAAACTTATTATAAAAACACTTAGAAAAAAAACAAATAAAAAAACTTTATATAAAAAATTTCAAAAACAAGTAGATAACTATGTAGAAAAAATTGTTAAAAAAGTAAAAAAAAACTTTCAGAAATTTAACAATTGTTTAACCAAAAGAATTAACAAAAAAACCAAAAAAGTTAAAAAAAACAGTTTTTAATTATATATTGTTATTATTATTTAGAACAACAGTTAAATATTCAGACTTTGTATACAAACTCAAAAAAAAATTTAATAAAAAAACAATACAATAAATAAAATAAATTATTGAAAAAAATAATTTAATAATTTACTTAAAAATAATCTATTAATTATATATAATTTTTTATAAATATAATAAAATACTATTATATCTAATTATAAAAATTTAATAGCAAACCAATTGAAAAAAATAACCAATTTACAATTTAAAAAACCAAAAAAAGTTTTTAAAGCTATAATAAAAAAAAACTTAAACTTATTTAAAAAAAACTTAAAAGATTTTATTAAAGCTTAATATTAAAAAAAAAGATAATATTACTTATATATAAAATAAAAAAAATAATAGTATAAAATAGTTATTAGCAAAATAAAAGATTATTAAAACATGTAATATTAAAAATTATAAGAATATTAATAGAAATTTTAAGAATATTAATAGAAATTTTAAGAATTTTAGCAATAACTCAAAAAAATTTTAAAAATTTTAAGAATTTTATATTATAAAAATTTATGTATATAAAACAAAAATATTAAAAGCCAAAAAAACAAATACTTTAAAACCAGACAAGTTTTTGTAAGATTAATTTAATTTTTTATTATTAATTTAATTAATTCATAAATTCAAACTTATTTTGTTAAAATTACAATATTATTTATATTAATACTATTAATATTAATTACATTAATTTAACAATTTTAAAACAATTGTTTTTAATTATAACTATTAATTTCTATTTTATTTCTTTCTTTCTTTTTTATTTGTTTTTTTTGTTTTATTAATTGATTAAAAAAAAGTACTAAAATTATAATATTAATAAAAAACACTAAGAAAAAACATAAACATAGTTATAAAAACTAAAATTACTTATTAAAAAGATACAAACACCAAAATAAACCAGTTAATATGTCAAAAAAATCAGATACCAACTATTAATTATAATTACAGTAAAGCTTTGTTTATTATACAAAAAACTTTCTAACTAATACTTTCAAAAAACCTTCAAATTATAATAATTATTAACTTAAATACTAAGTTATAAATCTATTAATCTACCCAAGAAATTTATTTATAATAATATCTATATTTTTATTTAAAAATTAAGAACTAAGTTACATATTAAATATATATTTAACAAAATTAAAAGCAATCTTGTTACCAACTTATTATAATGCTTTTATATTTTATTAAAAATATTTGAAAAACTACTTATTTTGTTATTTAGTAAATTCTTAATTATATTAAAAAACTTGTTATAATTAATTTTATTTATTATTTTAATAACAACAATATTATTAATATAAATTAAAGTTTTATATTAATAAATTTATGCATTTAAAATTGAATTAATAACAGTTTTTTTTGTCTAATTTTCTATTATTTTGTTTATTTGGCTTTTAATTTTACATAATTTTAAAATTAAAAAGTTATTTACAACTAGATAATTTAAAATTTTTTTTTAAAAAAATATTTTAATATATTATAAATTATATAACTTTTATTAATAACAAAGTTTTTTATTTTAATATTATATTAAATTTAAGAATAGATTAAAAAACATAAAGTTTTAATATTTTATAATACTCTTTAGTCTTGGCAATTTTTAAGAAAATTGATTTAAACTCAATATTATTATCAACTAAAATTCTAATATTAGTAGTTATAACTATATTAAAACAATATCAACAGTTTAAAAATATAAAAAATTTGTACTAATTATCTAAATAAATAATTTTAGCAATTTTAAACATTAAAAGTTTTAAATTATATAAACAAAACAACTTTTTGGTTTTAAAATTACCAAAACTGCAAAATCAAATTTTTTTAAAAACCATATTAACAAAATTACAAATAACTTTTTGCAAAAATAATCATATTAAGTTTAAATTTTTAACATAAAAAAATTCAAAAACTAATTTTAATAAGACTTTTAATTTTGGTAATAACATATTTTCTAAAGTAAAATTATTTATTAACATTTGTATTTTTATAATTGTATTTTTATTTATCTTTATTGTTTTGTTTTTTTAGTAATATTAATTAAATATTAAAAAAATTATTTAAATTTATAAATATAAAAATAACTTTGTTATTAATATCAAAAAAATTTTTTTACATAAGATTTTATGACTAATTAAAATACTAATTAATAAAACAAAAACAAAAACATAATTGATAATTTTTTTAACTTTTTATAAGTTGCTTTATGTAATTAACTTAATTAAAAAAAACTTAAACAAATTATTAAACAAATTATAATTTAAATATTTTTTAAAATTAGTTAATTGTTTGATATTATTTTTATTAAAATTATTATTTAAAATTATTAAAAATTTTTGTTTACTGTTTTAACAATAAAAAAATTAATTAATATAGTCTAATTTATATATACTTCTATAGAAATATCTGTATATAAATCCAAAATTATAACCAAAAAACTGTTTTTAAACACCAATTTAATTGATAAAAAATGTTTGAAAGTTTTAGCAATCTTAAAAACATGTTAAATCAAATTAATATTCATAATAATTACAATTTTAGAATTTATATAATTAAAATTTAAATTAAAAATAAATATATAAAGTTTTCGAATCTGTATTTTAACTATAATTTAACTTTATTATCTAATTTTGTTTTGTAATTATAAAAACCATATTATATAATTTATAATATTATTATAAGTTAAAGTAATAAGTTAATAAATAATAAAGAAAAACAAAATTATATAATAATAATAACTAATATATATAATAATTAATAAAAATTATGATTTTCAACTATAATATTATTTTTTTTAAAGAAATTAAACTTTGATAAAATTAAATTATTTATAGAATATTCTAATAAAAAGTTTTATCTAAGTAAAAACTAACTAATTTAATAAAGTTTTTTGTTAATAAAATATATATTATTTAAAATAAAATAAGTTTTGTATTTAAAAAATTAAGTTTTTGTTTAAAAATTTTGGTTTTTTTAGCAATAATTAAATCTTTTAAAATATTTAATTATATAATATTCAAAATTTTTACTTGTATTTTTAAAGTTATTTTCTTCAAAAATTTATAATTTTATTAAGTTGACTATAAAGTTTTAATTGTTTTTTTAAATTTATTAAAAAGTAATAGTATGATTAAGTATGTATTTATATATTTTATTACTAATTTTTTTTAATAATAATTTTTTTTGGTTTAATAATAGTATGTATTTTACTATTATTAATTATAATAATTTGTTTTCTAATAATTAAAGTAATATTTGAATAATTTTTGGTTTAATATATATGAAAAATATAAAAAGTATTTTGAATGTTTTAATTAAGAAAATAATTATTTATATTAATTAAAAATACTTTTGTTTTAAAAATAATATATTTATTTATAACTAATTTTTATAGATTTTTTAAATTAGTATTATTACAACAAATAACTAAGCAGATTATTGTATTATTTTTTAAGTTATGTATTATGTACAAATTAATTATTAAATATTATTTTATATCTTGTAAATAAAAAATTAAGAATTAATATTCTGTTAATTATTATAATTAAAAATAATTAGTTTAAGTTATTAAAAATACAATTATGTTAAATATATTTAATATTAAAAAGATAATTTGCAAAAATACTTATAAAAAAAATTTAATTTATGAATTGTTAAAATAAAATAAGAAATATTTAATTTTATTTTATATTATTTTATGTTATTATTAATTATTATGTATTATTTTATATTATTATATGTTATTTTGCATTATTTTATGTTATTATATGTTATTATTTGTTATTGGTTAGTTTTTTTACTTTAAAAACAACAATTATTTTTTAATTTATATATATTTTTATAACTAATAACAATTAATTTATAACTTTTAAATCCATAAACATTATTATTAACTGGAATTTAAGTTATAATTACTGTTAAAAACAATTAAAAAGTAAAAACAATTAAAAAGTAAAAACAAAATTATTAATAATGTTAAAAAAAAGTTATTTGGAAAGAATAAATAACATAAATTAAAAAAATGAGTATTACAAATCATTTTATAAATTCTAATTTCACGAATATTGAAATTATTATTAGTATAACGTTTTAATTCTTATATTAAATTATCACAAACAATTATTTTTAATTTATAAATATAACAAAATATCATAATTAGAATATATAAAATTCTGAATTTTGAATACAAAAGCAATTTTAAGTTATTTAAGTTAAAATTTGAAATTGATTTAAGTTTTTTGAAATAATAAATAATTTATTAAAATTTATATTTATTTATATTTATTTATAAAAATTAGTAAATATTTTAAAAAGAACAAAAAGTTTAAGAACATAAAATGATATGATAAAAACTTGTATAAAAAAAGAGATTTTTTCTTTTAAAAAATATATTTTATAATTAATATTTAGTATAGTACTATTTTTTATACTTAAAATAAAAATTCCATTCACAAAAACAAGTCTTTTTTAACTCTAAATAATTAATTTAAGACAAGTTTTTTTATTTACTATGTTGAAAAATTATAAAATCTCACAATTGTTTACTTATTAACTGTTAATTTATTAGTTAATTCGTAATACTGAATTCAAAATAGGAAATATTAATTTTTAGATTTTATAAAACCAAAAAAGTAGTCATTAGATTTGTATTTCAAAAAACAATAAAATAAAAAATTATTAAATAAACAGTCTTAAATTAATTTCAAACAATCTTTCTAAGACTTATATTATTATATCTGAAAATTTCTTATAGTTTAAACTAAATAGCAATTGTTTAAACAAATTTGAATTTAAATATTAATTTACAGTATTTTTTTAAAAATATTTTATAAACAATATAGTATTAACAAATTATGTCAAATTCTAGTAACAATATAAAAACAGTAAATTAAAAATATTGTTAACAAAATAACTATAATTAAAGGTAAAAATTTTTTTTAATAATAGTATTTACAATTTAAGTTTTGTGTTTGTTTTTAATTTAGTTAAAATTTTTAAGCACAATAATAATTAAATTAACAATACAATTAATTTAAACTTTTAAAAAAATAAAATAATCTTTAATATTTATGGCAAAATTAATTTTGACAGTTAAAAAAAAGCAATTAAATTTACTAAAAATCCAAATTTTATTATTATAAATTTAATTAAAACAAATAAATTTTGAGGTTTGAATTCCAAAAAACCCAATTTAAACTTATATTTTTTATTAAAAAAAAATACTAAACAAATTAAAATATAATATTATTAAAAAAGTAGCAATTTTAAGATAAAATATAAAAAATTTAGTAAAATAATTAATAAAAATTTAGTAAAATAATTAACAAAAAATTTAACAAACTTTTTAGAAAAACCAAAAAAAAAAAACATTTTTACAAACAAGAACCAAATAATTTAAACTTTAATATTTGTAATAATACTAATATTTAAAAGTTTTTTATTATATATATATTTTTTATATAAGATATTAATTTTAATAATAATTTTATTAAAAATTTTTTTAAACTTAAAAATAATAATAATAACAAACTATTAATAATAATTAGTATTATAAAACCGAAAATTAAAATAAATTTAGCTGTCAACTTAAAAAATCAAATTATTGATTTTAAAAACTGTATAACCAAAAAAAATCAATTAATTTGATTTTTAAATAAAATTTAATTAATAAAAAAAAAGATTTTAATATTAATTTTTATTATTAAAATTAATTAACAAATAAAAACAGTTTTAATAATTTCAAAAAACTTAAAATACATAATAATATATTGTTATAAACCAGTAAACTTTAGTTTAATATTTATAATTTTATCATTATATTTTTAATTTTGTTTAAAAAATATTTAACTAAATATTCTATAAAATTATAACAAAAAAAACAGAAACAAATACCATAAAAATTTCATAATATTAAAAATAATAAAAAAGAAAAAAAGAACCAAAAAGTTTAATTTAAATAAAAATATTCAAGAAAACTTGAAATACAAATTTTATATAAAAAATTTTAACATTATTTTTTATAATTAACTTTAAATTAATAATTTTATTAAATATTAAAATAAAAACTATTTACTTAAAAAATTTTTAATTTGTAATAAATTTAAAAAATAAAAAAATACTTTAGTTTTTAAGATTAAATAATATAATAAATTAATGGTTGTCCATAAGAAATTGTATAACATTGGTTATCTGAGTGTTTTGTATCTGATGTATGGTAACATCAAATTTTCTGATCATGCTTTCACGTGTTCTGTGAATTCTTTTTTACATTTGGAGATCATGGCTGATCATATTAGATTGTAGAAATCTTTGGCAGATGTTTATCTTCTTGCATCATCCTCAGTGCTAAACACACTTGCAAATGCTTTAGATGTCAGTATATATGCTGTTTTGTGCAAGGGTTTTGTTTTTTGAGATTGGATTGATGAGGCTGTTTCTATTTTTGGTGATAGAAAAAAGGCCTGGTTAATTGTTGTCAAGTTTGTTTGTTATTTTGTAGGTAACCATCATGATTGTCTGTGGCTGTTGAGATCTAAGTTTAGGATTGGTATGGAAAAGGTTGGTCTAGTTTACAATGATGATGAGAATTTTGCTTTACCATGAGATCTGTCCAGGTTGCTATCTGATGGTGTTGTTTATATGCTAAATATAGTGAAGTCTTTTGCTGTCAGTTTTGGTTTACGTAAGTGTTGTTTGTTTTTTTCTGGTTTGGATAATAGTAAGGGGGTTCTGATGAGTGTGTAATGTTGCCTTGATGGGCTTAAGTGATCAGTTATATGTAATAAGCATATGAGCCACATTTAGTTTGGAATATTTTGCTTTATCTCTGTATACTAGATAGTGGTTAGGCTGCACTTGTTAAAATAAAAAAAAAATTTAATTATTTATAATTATATGTAAATTAATCAGAATTTAATATATTATAAAATATAAGAAAAAAAAATTTTTTTAATAATTTTTTTAAAATTTTTTAGTTTGTTAAATAAATAATTATTTATTTATTTATTCTAAATAACTAATTATGTAATAAAATTATATAAGTTGTATTTATAATAAAATTTAGAATATATATATATTAATAAAAATTAAATTTAAAAATTTGTATAATTTATTTTAAATTTATGTAAATAATTATATTAATTTATATATATTAAACTTTTATTAATTTTAAAAAAATGTATATATATATACAAAAAATTAAATAATTATATTAAAAACTAAAAAAAAAAAATTATTATTTTGTAAGAATTTTTAATTATTTAAAAAAAACCCATAATTAAAAAAAATGTAATGATATATTTAGTTTTTCAGTATTTTTTTTTTAAAAAAAACATAAATTTATTATAATTATTTAAATCAAAATTTTTTTTTAATTAATAACAATACAATTAATTATAATTCATGTAATTATTATTTGTCATATTTTATAATTTCATATTTTAATTAAAATTAATAACACACAAAATTTATATATATATATTTTAAAAAAAAACTAAAGCATATTTTTATTATTATTTTTATAAAAACAATGAATAAAAAAGAGAAAAATAAATAAATAAATAAATAATATATAACAAAATTTTGAGAATTATTTTTTTGTATTTGTAAATTAATAAAAACCAAAAAAAAAGAGGTTAAAAAAAACAATAATTATTAACTATAAAAATAGTAGTTTTGTTCAAAAAAAAATTATTAAAAATTTAATTTAATTATTAAATTCATTTTAAAATGGCTATTAATAAAAAAAAAATTTAATACATAAATATTTTTATTTTTACAATATCGAAATTAAATAACAGATAATAGAAAACTATTCGTACCAAACTAACAACGAGGATGCAAATATGATTTTTAATAAAAATAACACCATCAACATAATTACCATCATCATCATCATCATCATTATTAATCACCCAGTAACCAGGATATCAACAAAAATAAAGTTCAAATGTCTGAAATGAAAATAGTTTGTGAGACCCAAATAAAATCTAACATCAATATGGAAATGTGGGAGTTTTCAAGATTCTTGTTAAGCCAACTTTTTAAGAATTAAATTGATTATTGTCGAAGATTCCCAAAAAACCCGAGGATCTGAAAGTCTTTTGGGGCTTTTTCAACATAAAATGTTTTTATATTGTACAAGTAATCAAACTCCTTTTGTTTCTCTACACCTGCAGCTGATCGTAAAAACAAAAACAACAACAACAACAACAACAATAATAATAACAGCAACAACAACAACGACAACAATAATAACAACAAATACAAAAATCGAATCGATATTTACGAGTTGAAATCTATTTAGGAATTGGGAAATCAAGTTTTAAAAAAAGGAGAGTTAATCATATGGTAAACCTCCTATATTCTTTACAAGTTACAACCTGTTTTAAAGAAAAATTTCTCAAACATTATTTTTTTGTTGAATTCCACTCTTCACTTCTAGAAATTCTTGATAATGGTCATGGGAGTAAGAGGCATGAAAGTTTCTTTACAGTTAAAAGGCCAAAATAAAAATGTACGTGACACTTGGCAAAATGGAAAATCAAAGACAAAATTGATAGGAAAGTTCAAAACGTTGAGAAGTTGAGTTTGAAAAAAATAGTATTAAAATGTATTGATCTTATTTTAATCATAAAAAAGATTCATTATTATTATTATTATTATTATTATTATTATTATTATTATCATCAGTCACGATATAAACAAATAAATCATTTAGATTTTCTTAGAATTTCCAAACATCAATAATAATCAAGGAATTTAATGATATCATCAATCCAAATACGTGTAGTAAAATTAATATGCAATTTTTAATTTTCGACATTTTCTGTCAGAAGTATCAAAACTTTTTAATTATTCAAAATTTAAATACCTCTTTCTCTTTTATTTTTCTTTAATAAATCTCAAATTCTAATAATATTATTATTTAAAGAAATCTAATATAGTCTATTTCACTTTCTATCAAACTATAATAAGCTAAATTTTTCTTGCACTATTGTCAAGTGAATTTTAAATATTGAGGTTTTTTATAAACAAAAGTCCGTTTTTTATGTACTCAAAAAAAATAAAAAATGTTGAGTTAATAATATAAAGGTCAATAATAAATAGTTTAATAATAATAATAATAGTGATAATAATAGTGATAATAATGTGATAATAATAAGATAAAAATAATGTTATAAAAATAATAATAATAATAATAATAATTATAATTATAATAATGATAATAATAATGTGAAATGCAATTTTTCATAAAATAATAATCCCCAAAGGAAATAAAAAAAAAACTTTTTAAATAAATCCAAAATAAAAAAAGAGTTCAATCAGATAACTCGTTTAAATAACGGTATTATATGCAGGATCACAAGCGATTTGAATCTCTGAGACTTGCGTGGTGGGCTTTTGAGTCTGAGCAGACCAATCGATAGGACCATTAGCCCATTCGGCGGTACCCGCAGCACCACTTCCGTCCCACAAGCCCAATTGAATATAACTTGGGTGACTTGGATATTGTGCGGTTCCATTGACCATAGTATCAGCTGGGGTTAAGGTACGTACGGAATTACCATCAATAGACCAAGTAATAGCTTCAGGGGTCCAGTTGATGGCATAGGTATGGAAAGCATCTGAGATTCCAGGACCGGTGATAGGATGTACCCCACCATGAACACCCCATTGAATTAAACCATTCCAGTACCAATTAGTTTGAGCGTTACTGACATCTTTTCCTACGAGTTCCCAATCGATTTCATCTCCGTTTGGTGACATTGTCTATGATGATGATGATGATGATGATGATGATGATGATGATGGGTAAGAGGTAAAAAAGAAATAATTTTTATAATTAGTGATTTGAAAAATATTATCATTCATTTAAAAAGTTGAATCATTGAAATTAATTAATTGATTATTAATTAATTGATGACTGATTTAAAATACTCACAATGAAAGCTGTAACCACACCACCAACATTACTACTCTTAATCTTTGCTGACACTGTTCCATAATGCATCATATATGTAGAATTTAAGGTCAAACCAGAACCAAGAGCCGAATTGAACGGATGATAAGCGGTGGTATTTACTACATATGATTTCGGTGGGAGTATATGCATATTCAATTGTCCATCTGAGATATCATAGGTTTCTTTTGTTCCGGATAAATTGATCCAATTTGCGGATTTCGGGTTACCATTGTATGATTTATATTCGACAATTGTATCTTTGTCAAAAGTCTCAGTAAATGAACGACAAATATTTTTTCCAGAAGGATTAGTGTTAGTGTTAGTGTTAGTGTTAGTGTTAGTGTTAGTGTTGGTGTTGGTGTTGGTGTTAGTGTTAGTGTTAGTGTTGGTGTTGGTGTTGGTGTTGGTGTCGGTGTTGGTGTTGGTGTTGGTGTTGGTGTTGGTGTTGCTGTTGGTGTTGGTGTTGTTAGGATTGGAAGGCTGTTCAACTTTCGGAGAAGAATTAGATTGTCTTTTACTAGTGGGTTTTTTCTTTTTGTTGGATTTATTAGTAGGTTTTTTTGTTTTATAAGAGATCTTTTTATTTTTTGATGATGATGATGATGATGATGATGGGGAGAAGGAATAATGAGGTAAAGATTTTGATTTTTGCAAAGAATTGGTTTTCTTATTTGAAGAATGGGGATGAGAGATTACATCATTGGCAATTGCAAGGGCCAAGACTAGAAGTAAACTAAGTTTTGCAAGACGGGCCATTTCTTATTTATTAGATTTGTAATATGATGAGAGAGAAAAAAAAAGATTATGAAAAGAAAGGAATAATGAGAGGGATGGAGGGATGGAGGGATGATGAGAGGGGATTTTATATGAAAAAGAATGTGAAGTTTATTTTCTCGAAAGAAAAATTTTTAGACTCTTTTATTTATTTTGAATTAGGATAATAAAAAATTTGAGGCAAACGAGGAAATGATGACTTTATATAGAAACTGAGCCTTGTTTGCCGTTCCATAGTCTTCTCTTTGTTGATAATATTTGAAGATGTGAATACTTTCAATTTTATGATTCACTGCTGCTGCTACTGCTACTGCTACTGCTACTGCTACTGCTGTTACTATTGCTGTTACTACTTTTAGTGTTGTTTCTATTCTTAAACTGACCACTCTCGTAAAGTTTTTGAAATGGAAACAATATAAGGAGCAGCGGATCCAATTTTTCATAACTTTATTTGAATTTGAATTTGAATTTTTAATAGAATATTAAATGAGGGGAATTGTTTAATAACACATTTCAAGTATTAATTAAGGGCATTTTACGGCATATTTGATTAGCATACATTCATTTCGGTTGGCTCACTCACTCACTCACTCACTCACTCACTCACTCACTCACTCACTCACTGACACCATTGGGATTGGCCAAATTAAATTGATTATCATTTGTAACTTGAAATGATATTTAGTGAACTGCTCGATAAAATTGTCTTTGTTTTTTCTTTTAATAATTGTTTTTATTTTTATTTATTTATTTATTTATTTTAATTCAAGCATTAAAAATATTATATTAGGCTAATTTGGAGAATATGTTTAAACATTTCCGTTACTATATGTGACAAATATTTTTGATTCATTATTATAAAAATCATTCAATCTATTATTTGTCATATATGCTTGTGAACATGTAATAAAGATCAGTCTCACTAACCCGTTCCCATTACTCATCTTTGTTTTTCTCTTAGCATTTTTTTTTACCTCTCGTAACTCGTTCACTAAGTCGATGATATACATGAATAATTTCTGATCGCGTGGATTCTAATCTAACTTTATCTGTTTGTTTTTTTTGGAAATAGAATTTAACCATGTATAAATGTATGCAGGAATTATTTGATGCAGTTTCTGAAAAAAAAATTTTTTTTTTTTAATCGTTTCATATTATTCTCACAAGTAATAAAAATATAAATTCTTTTTTCATCAAATTACTACTGAAATTCTAAATATAATTATGTGTGTGTGTGTGTGTGTGTGTGTGTATGTGTGTATGTGATTTAAATACATTGTATCCTGATTCGAGATATGATCTGCATGAAAACTATTAAATCATAATTGGTTCTGAATGTTTTTTTTTTTTTTTTCCAA
>JAAOMT010000276.1:444563-645131 GCA_016748015.1 Geosiphon pyriformis | reverse complement strand
CATAAATTTTTTTTGATTGGATATTTCTGTGATACGATCCTTTTTGTTTTTAATAGTTATTATAAAATCTCAATAAAAGGATTTTAAACGAGAATGAAAGTCTTGTTAAGAATATTATTATTAATATTACTATCGTTATCATTATATTATTATTATTATTATTATTATTATTATTATTATTATTATTATTATTATTATTATTATTATTATTATTATTATTATTATTATTATTATTATTATTTTCACTTCCCTATCATTTATTTTTGATTTCCCATTTAAGTTTATTCAATCAACCAAAGCCTCACTCATATTTTTTATTTACCTACAATTTTCTACCTCCCTCACTGTTATCAAAGATCTTTGCTCTGAGAAAGATGAAAATCGTGGTTTTTATCTGAATCCTTGTTAAAAAAGTTTAAAAAGATTCAGAAAATTTATCAATGTAAAAGGAATATCATTTTATTGTGATACTTGCTTACTTCATCTGATCGAAAATTAAATGATCATCATTTTACTCACTAGTTTATTTTTAAAAAAACAAGGTTTTTTTTTTTTTTTTTTTAATGTAAACAACTATTATGCTTTTGTGTAATTTTTAAAAATAATAAATAATAAAAAATAAAAATTAATAAAATATTTTTAAATATTTTTAATTAACAACTTTTTGATTTATTTTAATAAATAATTCTTTAGTTAATAATTTATAATGAGTTTTTATAAAAAAAAAAGAAGATATATATATATATATATTTATATATATTACATGTATTCTTCTTAAACATGAATTTATTTTATTATTATTTTTATTTTTCACAATACTTTAATTTTACAAAGTTTTTTTTTTCAATAAAAACTTTTTTTAAGATATAATCCAATTACAAAATAGTTTTAAACAATATTAAAATAATACATTAAATTTAAATTATACATAAACTATACATAACTAATCTTTTTTTTTTTGTTGTTTACTTAAATATATAATTTTTTTTGGTTTAATAATAATAATAATAATAATAATAATAATAATAATAATAATAATAATAATAATAATAATAATATATTAATATTAAAAAAATTTTATATTTTATTATTATAATATTTTTTTAAATTTAAATAATTATATAAATAAATTATCCAAAATTTTTTTATTTTAAAATTTAAGTATTTAAATAATTGTTTTTAAAACAATTATTTTATAATAAATTTTATATATTTTTTTAAATAATAATTATAAAATTTTAATAATAATAATAATATTTATAATTTTAAAATTAATTTTATAAAATAATTATAATAATTTTTTTTTTGCTAATTTTAAACCATTTTTTGGTTTTAAATAAAAGTTTTACTTAAGATTCTATCTAAATAATAATTAAAATTTTAAAGCCAAAAAGCAATTATTATTTTTTTCTTTAAAAGTTTTTTTTTTTTTTTGTAAAAAATAAAATATTAATTTTACTTGGTTTTTTTAATAATTACATTAATTTTACTATAAATTATACTAATTATAATATTTAAACTAAATTTGGCTGTAAACAATAGTCTTTTTTTTAATAATATTAACAATAATATATTTACCAAAATTAATTTATTAAATTATCTGATTTTAAAGATTAAACTAATTAAATAAAAACCGAATAAATTTTTTTTTGTTTTTTGGTAATACTAATTTTAATAATACTTAAAAAAAAATTATTAATATTTACTTTAATATATAATATTACTTTTAAAATCAAATTAATTTATATTAAAACTGTTTTTTAGTTTATATATAATTTTATTAATATAAAATTAATATTTAAAAATAATATAAAACTGTTTTGTATAAAATTTGTCTTTTAAGTTTTTTTAAATATTATTTTTAAGTTAAACTTGCTAATTTTGTTATTTTTTTATTTTTAAAATTGTTAAATTTATAATAATTATTAAATTTACTCTTTTTTTTGCTATTATTATTTTACATAATATGTATTTACTATTAATATTTAATGCTTTTAGTAAAATTTCTTAAATTACATTAAAAATTAGTTGGTATTTGACAATATATTACAAAATTTTTATTTAAATTTATAATAAATCAAGATTTTTAAATCTTATTTTATTAGAATTAAATTTTATACCAAAATTTTTGTTTTATTAATTTTTTTTATTATTATTTTTTTTATTATTTTTGTTATTATTATTATTATTATAAATTTTTTATTTATTTAGTCTTAAATTGGTTTTTTTAAAATTTAAGTTGAATATATTAGTTATATTAATTAGATTTATTGTTAAATCTATTAATATTTTAATTTTTTTAGTTATTAATTTGGTTGATATTTTTTTGTTTTACATATTAAATAGTAATTAAATTTACATATTAAAAAAATTTATATTAAAAAATTTAAGTTTATTATAAAAAATTTAAAAAATTTGTGTTTTTTATTTTTATTATTATTAATAATATTTTTGTTTTTTTAAATATTAATATAAGTATTAATATTAAAATACATAATTTAATGTTTTTTATATTAATTAATTATAATTAAAAACTATTATTTTAAAATATATATTTGAATTTTATAATATAAAAATTAATATTAATAATTGGTTTATTTTGGTGGTTTTTGCTTTTTTAATAAGTTTTTAATTATTAATAATTATAATTAAAAATTATTGTTTTAATGTATTAAATTTAGTAAATATATATTATTATTATTATTTGTTTTTAATAAACTAAAAATTAAAATAAGTAATTTAATAATATAAATAAAGGTTTAATATTTGGTTTGATTTAATCTAAATTTAATTAAATTATTAAATTAAATCAAATAAAAATTTTAGCTAAATTTCGAATTTAAACTTGAATTAAACTTAAAATTACTAAATTTGAATTAAATTCAATCTAAACAACAAGTTCAATTTAAAATTTATAAGTATATTCGAATTCAATTATTAAAAATATTATAATATTAACTAATTTTTTTAATAATTTTTGCATCTATAATTAAAAATACTGTATTGTACTTATAATTTTAGACATTAAGCAAAATTTTATATCTGCAAGCATATATTTATTTATAGAAAAAATATATTTAGAAGCAACAAATAATTTTTAGATTGTTAAGTAATTATAAATTATATATATATAATAAAAAAATTGTGTTTAATATACTTAAATATCAAATTTTTAATAAAAATAATAATTTAAATATATATTTTTTGCAATATACTTTTTATTATGCTATTATATTTATTTTTTTATTGGTTATTTTTTTAAAAATATAATTATTAATTTTATTAAGTTTATTATTATTATTATTATTATTAAAGTCTGTTTTTAATGTAAATTATATAACTAATATTATAATATTATTAAAATTTTTATTTAACAAAAAACTGTTATTTAATGTGTATATAATAGCCAGTATATACTCTATTTTAAAGAAAAAACATATTTTAAAAATTTATTTATTATGTTAAAGTTGGAAAATAAAAACTATTTCAATAAATAAATAATTTACAATTTTTTTGTTTTATTAAATAAAGTAATAATTAATAGATAAATAATACAAAAAATATATATTTTTTAATTTTATCAAATTTAAGTTCAATTCATAATTTAAACTAAATTTAAACAGTATTCAAAATTTGGTTTGATTTGGTTTATTAGATTTTTACTTTACAAAAACCAATAATTATCTAAATTAAAAAAATAATAAAAAATAAAAATATTATTATTATTATATTGATATTTGTTTTAAATTAATTTAATCTAAGTATAAATTTTTTTTATAGTTTTAAAAAGTTTTATTTATATATTTTAAAAAAAATCAATCATTAAATTAATAATTATATTAATAATTATATTAATAATTTGGTTAATAATTTGGTTAATAATTAAGTTAATAACCAAGTTAATAACTAAGTTAATAATTAAATCATTAATTAAGTCAATGATTATATTAATAATTATTTTAAAAATAGAATAGATAATTAATAATATTAATAACTAATATATAACTAATTATAAACTAAATAAATAAAAAAATTTCAAAATAAAAGTTTTAAGTATAATAATATATTTTAATTTTAAGTAAATTATACTTTAAATATAATTAATTTATAAAATTATAAGTTTTATATATGTTTTAAAATAATAATTATTCTTTTTGATTTTTTTAAAATATTTTAAATTATAAATTTAATAATAAAAATAAATATTTATATTAATATATTCTTTAATACTAAAAAATTGTTTTTTTATAAAACATTTTTACATTACAAAAAACTAAAATTTTATTTAATAAAATTTTAAAAAAGCAGTTTTAATAAAACAATAAACCAAATATTAATTAAAATATTATTTTATAAATAAAATTTAAAATTATAAAAACTTAAATACATTTTTATTTATAAAAAGTTATTTTTTTATTTAAGTAAATATTCAACAAATTTAATAATCCAATATAAAATTAATATAATATTTTTACAATTTATTTAAAATATTTAATAATTTAATAATCTTATTATTCAAAAAAAAAATACTATTTTAAATAATTTATTTTAAATTATATAATTTATAACTTTAAAAAAACATTATTATTAATATAATTTATAAAAATATATTAAGTCTTTTAAATTAAAAAATATTGTTATTTATTATATGTTTTTTTATAATATTATTTATTTTAAATTAAATTAAATTAAATTTTAATATTAATATTTTATTACAAATCAAATAATTTAAAACATTTTTTAAAATAATTTATATATTCTTTAATAATATTTTAAATTTTAAATTTTTTAAAAGCTTTGGTTTTTTGTATTTTAAACAATTTATATTATTTTTTAATAATAATTAATTTTTATATAACCAAATTTAAGTTAAAATTTCTTAATAACATATTTTATATAATAACTGTTATAATTAAATTTAAATTATGCTAAATATATATTAATATAACTAAATTACCAAATTTAAACTCTTAAAATTTTAAACACTAATAATTTTAACTTAAAAATTAAAAAAAAATTTGTAAAATATTAGTTTCAAAATTTTAAAACCAATATTATTATTATTATTATTAAAATTATTTTACTTAAAATAATTTACAAAAAACCCAAAAAGATAGTAAAACTTCTTTCTTTCTTGTATTCCAAATTTTTTAAAGAGCAATTTTTCGAAAAAAGTTTTTTATTTTTCTTTTTAGTTTCTTACAACATTTTTCAAACAAATAATCTTTTTGTGATAAACTTAGTGGCTATTATAAATAATAATATGTCTAAAAAGAAAGCATTTAAAGAAACTTTTACAATCCTGTTAGGAGTTTTTTTTTCCAAAAAAAAAAGATTTCAGTTAGCAATATTAAGCATTTTGGTAATAAAAAAAATATTTTTCTGGTCAAATTTAATGCTAATAGTAATATATACTTGAATATAGACAGTAAGTTTGATAATAATGAAGATAATAATATATTATTAAGTATTAGTAATAGTTTTTTTTTGATTTGACAGCAAATACTCTTAAAGCAAAAAGGGTAAATACTAGTCTGGAATGTAATTCTTCTATTGATATTATTATGGTTAAAACTTATACTTCTTATTAATTAGCACATGTATTAGCTACTGATGTTATATAAATTAGCCACTCTATTTTTAGAAAGTGATCATTGACCTGATTATTGATCACTTTTGATAATTATATAAGTGATGAATCTCTTAGCTGTAGAAAAGCATGAAGAAATCAAGGAAATCAAATAAATAAAATAACAACTTTTATCTCAATCATTCTCTTATCACTAATTTTTCTTTCTTTACCTTTAAGTACCTGAATATCTTAAAGATAAAAAATTACTTGTTGGTCTTTATCTATCTTTTTCCTGAAATGTGTAATTGCAGCATTTAAAGATTATTGAATAAAATGTGACTGAAAAGCATATCTGATACTTGATATTGAATTCTAAGAGTGCCAATATGAGGCATAGAATTATACTAAGTGTGATCATTTGTTAACAGTACAAACTATCCCTCTACTTTCAAATTCCCTGGTTATCTTTGAAAAATATAGTGACTGAGATATTTTATGAGACTGATCTTGTACATTGAATTCATATTTATTCAATTTGCTCTTTGAAGTTGAATTTTCTTTGATTATTTCCATTACTCTACAATCCTGTTCTCTCTTACTATCTGTTAGCTTGTTATTCCAACCCATAACATAAAAGTGGTGCTCCCTGTGAGATTGTCAAAATCCACTTTGTTTTCTATTGTATGAGTAATTATTTATACCTGCCACAACAATCAGAAGAATACTTTAAAGCACATAACAAAAATGATCTAGACTTTATTGAACTCAATCCCTTGTCCTTCTGTTTGATTTGCTTCTCCATTGAAAAACAATCCAATAGACAATTCCAAGACTTTTGGAACTGGTTCCTGAATGAGCATTTAACTGAAACCTACACAACTTATACAACCTATTACTTTGACCAAGCTTATTTTGAAGACGACTTTAAAAAAAGAAACAACAGTATCAATCAGCTCTTATATTTTACAACTTTTGAACAACAGCCCTCTGATTTCGAATATCTGAATTATCAAATCCACATTTGGATTGCTGCCCATTAATCAACAGAGACTTCTCTTAAAACAGAAGAAGAAAGCTATCAAACTATTTTTGTTTTTGATCTTTTTTCAAGTAAATCAGAACACTCTATACAAACAGTTACACCTGAACCAATGGCTCAAGACTCTTTGCAATAAAACATTTTGATTGCCCTCCAAGATATACAGACTGCTTTAAGGCAAAGAAACAACACCCTATTACTATTATTCAGAGATGATGCCCAAGATCCAATTGAATGGCTGGATGATTTTGAGAAAGCTGCCACCACAAACCAATATAATAATGAATACAAGTTCCAAATTGTTGGTGGCTACCTCCAAGGCTCTCCTGCTACTTGGTTCTCACAAGAAACCAATGCCAATACTCAACAAAGAATCATTAAATAGGCATCAGCAAATGCTGGAGAAGACAACACCTCTTTTACTACCTGGTTTGAAATGAAATTTAGAACTTTTATCTTAATCTCAAAATGGCATATAGAATTAGAAAGAAAAACTCAAAGCCCTGGTGAGGTTGTGACAAATATGCCAAAGTAATAAAAAAAACTTATTAAATGGGTAGATTCTGGAAGAAATTGGACAGAAGAGCAGAAAATACATTCCTTCACAAAAGGACTAAAAACTAATCTATTATATGCTCTTTGGCCCCTCCTGGCCTTGAAAGAGAATCCCACAATGGATATGGCCATTGAACTTGCTCAGAGAATAGAAAACAATCAAAGAATGCACCTAAAATCCACACTTCCAGTTTTTGCTCTTGCTCCTGTTATGGCTCCTGCTCCCCAAATAGCTGCTACCTCTTTTGCTGCCCAAATTCAAGACCCAAATGAACAGTTAATAGATAGACTTACAGCTAATCTTGCCCAGCTATTAGAACCATTAGCCCAAGCAGTCAGAGACAACCAGCAATTTCAAAGACCCAAATTTGAATCCTGTTTTAATCAGCCCCAACAACCACCATATCAAAGACAACAAAATCATGGCCTACTTGTGTGCTACCACTGTAGATTAACTGGACATTTTTCAAGAAACTGCAACAATTCTTCTTTGCCTCCTCTAGCTCTCAGAAACAATAACAATTAAAACAACAAAATCATCAACAACAATATCCCCAATCAAAAACCCAATCATGCTAACATCAATTTCTTTGGAGGGAATCCCTTAGTTGAAGCCACTGTTTATTAACCTTTAAATTGGTAGGCACACTTCCAAAGAGTAAGAGTACAAGCCAAACAGAAGAAAATCTTTTTTATGCTTTTAATCTAACTAATGATGACCATGACATGAATGAACTGACAATCAATACCTCTGACTTAACAAGAAAGAAGAAGAAAGCCAAGGTTGATTTTGCTCTAAATCCCAATAAAGTCTCAACTTCTGCTGCTAACAATAATGAGCCACCAAAGACTAAGATTTTTAAAAATCCTTCAAAGTTGGAATCTCCAGAAATAATACAAAAATCTGGTCCCTATTCTGTTGTTAAAGATCTCATGGAAATCCCAGCACATATTACATTTGGCCAACTAATAACTCATCTACAGTTTAAAAAAAATCTTCGCAAATTATTAATACCAAAAAAAAAAACACCAAAGACCAATAAACACCTACGTCAAGCTGGACTTGCTAACAACAGTAATGTTACTCCTCTCATTTGTAAAGTCCAAGTGGCTGGTTATTTCATTGATCTGATCTTGGACAGTAGATCATCTGTTAGCGTCATTGCCAAACACTTTTTAGAAGCAATTGGCAGAAAGATTGATGAACCATCCACAAGACCAATAACCAATGTACATAGTAACAAAAAGAAAAGTTTAGGTATAACCAAAGCTATTCCTGTCTGCATCAATGGTATCAGTATTGAAACTGACATGAAAGTATTTGAAGCAAAAGAGTACACCATAATTGTTGGCAATGAGTGGCTTAAGAAAGCTAAAGTGCTACTTGATTATGAGCTTTGTGAGCTAACTATCAGATGTGGTGAAAAGCCCATTGTGGTTAAGTGCCATTATTAAACAACCTCTCCAGTACCCAAGCAAAACCAGGAAGAAGAACAATCAGATAAATCAGATGATGATGAAAGCAATGATGAAGATCAAAAAAAAACAGGAAAAAACTGCTAAACTTGTCTATACTATCTTCACCAATAATGGCAAGCCACTGAATAATATTAAAGCTAACAAAGAAAGAATCATAGTAAATGGCAAGCTGATCTGCTGGCTCTACTATAATATCCTCCAAAGAACCTTTGACAGAAAACCTAGCAAGAAAGCCAAATACAGTTATTGGTGGCATGGTCCTTGTACACAATACTGGTGTAATAAACCTTTGTATTTACCAAGTGATGAATGCAAATCCTGCCTGATCTATTACAAAGATTGGGAACCAATTAGCTTAATACCTCGAAAAGAACTTAAAAAAGTACAAAAGTTCTTTGAGAATAAACCACCTGAAATCCAATTATTAGTTGTAGAACAAAGAAAACCTTCTCCTGAAGAAAGAAAAGTGGACATTGAAAATCTGTTGGTTAGAAATAGCCCAGTTATCTCAAAAGAAGGTAATACCCCTGGACAAACTCATGTAATACAACATACTATCATCATAAAAGAAACTTGTTCTATCTATTTGAAGCCTTATCAATCCAATTGATGCAATGATGAGTTTATTAAGAAAGAGATAAACTGGATAAAAGATCTTGGATTCATACAAAAAATCAAGAGTGAATGGGCTTTTCCAGTTGTAGTGGTATCTAAAAAAGGTAGAACCCTATACTTCTGTGTTAACTACCATCAATTAAATGCCATTACTATAAGAGACATATACCCACTTCTCAAAATTGATGCAATACTAGATAAATTCAATGGTGCTGCTTTCTTCTCAACTATTAACTTAACTGCTGGATTCTGGCAAGTAGAGATAGATCCAGAAAGCAGAAAGAAAACTGTCTTCATTACTAAGTATGGCACTTATGAATTTACAGTCATGCCTTTTGGTTTCACTAATGCTCCTTCCATCTTTCAACACCTAATGGATAAAGTGTTTGAATCAGTAAAAGAAAACTTTGTTCTGGTTTACTTGGATGACATAATGGTATATTCAAAAACCTGAAATAAACACCTTGAACATTTACAGAAGGTTTTTGACCTGCTCAGAAATGCTGGCCTTAAGATCAATCCAATCAAATCTTTCTTTGGATGCCAATCCACCCAATTTCTTAGTCATCTTGTCACAAAAGATGAAATCTTCCCTGACTTAGCTAAAGTTGAAAAAGTCCAGAACATTAGACAACCAATAAATGTTCCTGAACTATGCTCTTTCTTTGGTTTGACCTCTTACTATTACAAATTTATCAAAGATTTCTCCAAAATCGCTTTTCCTCTTAATCAGCTACTTAAGAAAAATGTCAATTATTACTAAGGCACTTATCAACAAAAAGCTTTTGAATTTCTGAAGAAAAAACTTGTTACTGAACCAATTCTCAAACAACCTGATCTGGATCAACTTTTTATCCTCCATACTAATACATTTGGTTATAAACTTGGTGCTGTCTTTTTACAGAAAGATGAAAATAGCAGAGAAAATGCCATAGCATATGCCAGTAGATCTCTCACACCAGCAGAAAAAAACTATTCAGTTACTGAACAAGAATGTCTAGCAGTAGTTTGAGCTACTAACTACTGGAATCAATATTTTCTTGGTGCAAAATTCTTAGTGATAACAGATCATCAAGCCTTGGTTTGGCTGCACAATAAAAAGAAGCTGGAACACAAAAAAATAACTTGCTGGATACTCCACTTGGATGAATTTGACTATGATATTTAACACCACAAAGGAGCAAATCATTAAAATGCTGATGCTCTTTCTAGACTTATCATTCAATAATAGTACAACCTTTTAAACCAAACCAACTTAATTATTAGTAACTTTTTTACAAACAAACACAATAATGGACTTGGACAACTACTTTGCTTTAATGGAATTTTTGGGTAAAAGACAATATCCACCAGAATACACTCAACAGCAAAGAGAACATTTGTGCAAACAATCAAATTTCTATTTAATCTGTTAGAACCAATTATACAAAAGAAACAGAAAAAATCCTGACTGCCCCCAGAGAGTCATCAGATTTGAAGAAAAAGAAATTGTAATATACAATATGCATACTGACTCATTAGCTAAACACTTTGAAAAAACAAAAACAATTCAGAAAACTTTAGCTCATTATTATTGACCTACCTTGGGAAAAAACATTGCTAAATACATCAAAACCTGTGACATCTGCCAAAAAAGAGACAAATCCAATTGCAAAGAAGATATCTATCCAATTTCTGTTGGTCAACCATTTGACAGAATTGGTATAGATGTTGTTGAACCTTTAACAATTACTCCTGATAACAACAGATATATTATCACAGCTACTGACTATCTTACAAAGTGGATAGAAGCAAGAGCCACTCCAAACCAAACAGCAGTCTTAATAGCCAATTTCATTTATAAAGATATTATCTGTCATCATGGCTGCTCCAAAGAACTTTTATTTGATAGAAGAAGAGCTTTTCTCAGTACACTGGTTGAAGAACTTTGTAGAAAAATGGGAATATGTCATAAACTTTCTTCTCTTTATCATTCCCAAACAAATGGCCTAGTAGAACATTTCAATAGAACACTATGTGAAACCCTAGCCAAAACCAGTAAAGAAACAAACTTATGGAACAAAGTACTGCCTTCAGCTTTGTTTGCTTATAGAATTGTGAATCATGATATAACAAGTTATGAACCTTTTTATCTGCTCTATAGATGCATGACAACACTATCAATAAAAACTGATATTGAAACAATACCCTTTGAAAAAATCACAATAGGGAATTACAAAGACATTTTGCAAAGAAGACTTGATACCATTCTTGACTCCTTGGTAGAAGCACAAATAATTGCTTTTGAAAAGATAAAACAGTTTCAAGAAAAGCTTAAAAAAAAGAAAACCTATAAAACACTTTCTTTAAGTATTGGTGACTTAGTATTGAAATACCGTTCAGATAAAGACAATGTTTATGGTAATAAATTCTCTAGCCAATGGAAAGGACCCTTTATAGTCAACAAAGTTTTGAACAATGGTTCTTATATTTTTTAAGATCAATCTGGAACAATCTTCAATAATTGTCCTGTTCATAGTACATGACTCAAAAAATATTATAAATGACCTGATTGGTTGCCTGTTGTGGTAATACTGACTCAAATGATCAGCAAAAATTAAGTATAAATAAATACATTATTCCCAAAACAGAGGTATTTTCAATTGATATGAACAATTATTTTCTGGATTAAAACATTCAAAATGCCTTCTATACTTTCCATGAGTATTGAATCAAAAACTATCCAAATGCTACTTTGACCATTGGAAAACAAACCATCATAACTGATAATAGTGGAACACATACTGTTATTAGACTCAAGAAAACCACTACTAGAAGAGAAAAAATTGGTAGCAAAATGGATAAGTATCTGTTAGAAAGCATAACAGCAGTAATACTTGTACCTTTTATCACAATTGGAAAAACGATTAAGGAAATCTTGCCCATAAACAAAAACCTGTCATATGAAAGACAACTAGAACTCTATGGTTGCCTTGGTGAAATCATAGAAGACATGAAGCTCATGAAGAAAACAACTTTTAAAATACAAGTGGAAATTTTGGGCATTATACGATTAAATATTCCAAGAGTTTTAACCATTGCAAAAAGAGCCAAAATTCTTATACAAAGATTTGGTCTCTTAAATACAAAGCTCATTTCACCTCAAATTCTATACACCTTATTCACAAAAGACTTCAACAAACTAGTTAGCTTTAAGTTAGATAAAACCTTTCAAATAGATTACACTATAAATAGCTTGATTTTGCCAGAGCTCAATCTTTTTGGAAAGAATAATATTATGGTTAAAACTTATACTTCATATTAATTATCACATGTATTAGCCACTAATGTCATATAAATTAGCCACTCTATTTTTAGAAAGTGATTATTGACCTGATCAGTGACCTGACCATTGACCTAATCATTGACTTGATCATTGACCTGATTATTGACTACTTTTGATAACTATATAAGTAATGAATCTCTTAATTGTAGAAAAGCATGAAGAAATCAAGGAAATCAAATAAATAAAATAACAACTTTCATCTCAATCATTCTCTTATCGCTAATTTTCCTTTCCCTATCTTCAAGTACCTGAACATCTTAAAGATAAAAAATTATTTGTTGGCCTTTATCTACTTTTTTCCTAAAATGTGTAATTGCAGCATTTGAAGATTATTGAATAAAATGTGACTGAAAAGCACATCTGATACTTGATATTGAATTCTAAGAGCACCAATGTGAAGCATAGAATTATACCAAGTGTGATCATTTGTTGACAGTATGGACTATTCCTCTACTTTCAAATTCTCTGGTTATCTTTGAAAAATATAGTGACTGAAATATTTTAAGAGACTGATCTCACACATTGAATCCATACTTATTCAATTCACTCTTTAAAGTTAAATTCTCTTTAATTATTTCTATCATTCTACAATCCTGTTCTCCCTTGCTATCTGTTAGCTTGTTACTTCAACCCATAACAATATAATTGATTATAATATGAATAAGAATAAAAATCTTTTTCTCCTTCTTTTAACATTTTTTTAGACAAAAAATAGATTGACTTAAAAATAGTAAAGACTTTAATAGAAGTATTTGTTAGGAAATTTTTTGTTTTGAATATTAATTTTTCAGCTGTAAAAGACAAATTGACAATGGTAAAAACTCAGTTTATTAAAAAAAAATTTTCATTAATTAACAATTTTAAGGAGTTACTACTTTTTTAAAATTTGAAAAGATAATTAAATCTATATTTACATTAAAAAAATATATAAAAAAAACTATATTATTGGCTAAAGAAAAAAAAATTATTGTAAACAACAATATTAAGAAATAAGAAATTCATACAGATCAATCTGTAATTATTAAAAAAATTCTCATGAATATGTCAAAGAAAATAATTATTACAGTTCTCTTTGAGTTTAGTTAAGTAATATCAATTCATTTATAATTAATTAGACTGTAACAAAAAATTGTGATAAAATTCACCAAATCAAATCAAACAGATCAATTAGTTTCAAAATGATTATTTTTAATTAGAAAAAATTCAATATGAGTAATCAAAACTGTAGGAGATCATAATACATAGATATTAAAAAATCAGTTTAAAATGCTTCTGTTTACTTTGCTTGTAAAAACAATTGTTTATGATCTTAGTGCTTTATTAAAAAAAAACTTGTATTATAAATTGATCATTTGAAATTAGCAACAGAGTTTGCTATACTGTGGTTAGTTTTAAATTAGATAAAAAACTAAAATTTGTTTTTTGCACAGAACTAATTTTTGGTAATATAAAACTTTTTTGTGTTAGAATAAATTTAGTTTAATGTAAAAAATATAGACATTTTGGTTATTTTGCTTTGAAATTTAGTGCTTTTGGTTTTCTTATTTTTTTATTTTTAAAAGTATGTAAAAAGTTTGTTTTGAATAAAAATTATTTTCAGTTAACCAAGTTATATATTAAAAAAACATTTCTATCTCTTGTTTTACTGTTTTTGATAATAAATTATGGACTTAAATAGTTTTGGTGGCTTTTGTTTCTAATAATTTGTTTGCTGGTTCTAACTTTGGCTTTTTTTTTCTGGGTTTTTCAAATTTTAATAGAAAATTTTTTTTACTTTACCAAATAACTCCTTTTTAAATGCTTATTTGGCTTTTTTAGAATGTTTTTAAAGTTTTTGACAGATCAAGTGTTTAATATTGTGTAAAAATCAAGCTTTGTGGACTTGGTGCTTCTAATATCTGTCTTTTACAGCTTTTTTTACATCTTTGAATTCAAATTTGAATTTAGATATGGTTCTGAAAAACTTGTTAATATTATTTATTTTTTTCCCAATAACAAAAAATAAAACTTTAGGTTTTAGTTTAAATAGTTTAAAAGTTCTAACCACTAAGATGGATGGCTTAAAATCAAAAATAGTGGTTCTTAAAGTGTCAGTTAATTTGGTTTTAGCAAAGTTAGATCAGTTGTGTTTTGGTTCAAGTTTTTTGGTTTTTTTTTTATCTTAATAACCAGCTTAGTATAAAAGTTTATTACATATAATGTTTGAGATATCAATGTTTTTGTAAAGCAAAAAAACATTGTTTATTGATACATAAATATAAGTAATATAGTTTCTATTATTACAAAAACAAAATTAAGATTTAATATTAGACTATAGATTATAAATAAGTTTGATAGAGTGCAAATTTTCATGTCTGGTTTAAATAAAAGTTTTTTTGGCACTAAAATAGCTATTATTATAAACAATTCTTTGGCTTGGCATGTTTTTAAGGTAGAAAAAGTTCTAGATTGAATTATCTTAGTACAGTTTTTCTTTAAAAACAAGTTTTCAGTTATAATTTTGGGTTTATATGCTGATGTTTCTTTTGAAACCAGATTTGGTTAGACTGTAAAAGTTAACTTTTTTATTGCTAAAGCAGTTAATTCTAATATTTTTGTGGTTTTGGGTTTAGGAAAAATACAAGTTTAAAGTTTTGTTTAGCTCTAAATTTGGTTAATTTGTTTAACAGATATCTGTTGGTTAAAGCTTTTACTTAAAGCAATTTGAAAAGAATTAAAAAAGCTATAGATTATATTTATGTTAATAGAAATTTATTATCTGCTATTATCAGTCATGAAATTAACTCTGTTTCTGACTTTTTTAATACTAATTACAAGGCAGTTTTGGTTTTAATTGGTTTGAGTGGTCTTTTAAATATCTGATTAAATAGCATATACAAGCAAACCAACAAAAATAAATAGAAATTTAAAACCAAAAATGTTAATACTGCTAAGTGGTATTATGAGTAAACTTGGTAGAATAGAGAAATTATAACATTTAGTGCTCTCAATTATTGGTAATACGTGTTTTGTGTAATTCTATTAACTTAGTCTTAATTATCAGTTTCTAAAGATCTTATTTACTGGTTGTAAATTTACCTGTCAAGTTCTTTGGTTATAAGACACAGAGGTTTGGCTTTTATTGATTGCAACTTCTTATAAATGTGAGCTATTTTTTCTGAGCTAATGAGTACAGTCATTAGGATCTAGTATTGTCTTTTTGTTCTTCTGATAAACTACCAAAATAATATTAATATTCAAAACTTAGGAAGAGCTTCTCTCTTTTGCCAGGCTATTACAAAGTCTATTCTCAAACAGTTAATTTTACTATGTTGTTGCTCCACAAAAGAAAATAAAAAATAAAAATAAAAATAAAAAAATAAAATAAAATAAAAATAAAATAAAAAAAAATAAAAAAAAATAAAAAAAAATAAAAGAAGATGAATTAGTATTATTAATCACCATAATCAAGAGCAACTGGTCTAAATTGTTAATGGTTCAAAGTAGTTATGCTAGAAGCATCTGTCTTGGAATAAAGGTATGAAACAATAATTAATTCACATAAAGTCCACAAAGTTTGAGAACATGAATTTGTGATTTTGATTTCTCAATAATTGATTTATTTCAGAAGATAAATATAGAATAGAATAAATAATAAAAGAGATAAGGATATTTAATTTTTGTCTAGTGGTTTCTATCTCTCTAACTTCTATATCTACTCATTTTTATACATTCTTTTGGTTTTATAGAATTGCTTTTGATTGTTTCATTATTGTTAACTATTGTTTTATTATTTCTGTTATTGTTTTGTTTTTCTATATTATTATTAGTTATCTTATGTTATAATGCATTATCTGGTGTTATTATATGTTATTCTGTATTATTTTATATTGTATTGTATTATCTTGCATTATCCTAAGTTATAACACATTATCCAATATTATTGCATGCTATTCTGTATTATGTCACATTTTGGTTATGTTTCTTTATAACTTTGGATTGGTTTTTCTACTCAGATAATATTATTCCTCTTTTTTAAAATTGAGCTCCTACAAAATTGTATATATCTATTATCATGGCTTTGTTTGTGTAGTGTTTAATGGTTATATTGAATATTGTTTTTCATAGGTCTTTGAATTGTTAATTGGTTATTTGTTCTATGTTGTTAACTGTTATAGTTTTTATAGATTCATACAACAGTATGTTTGGACAATATTAAAAAATGGCATATAGTCGGTATGTTACTTTGTAATATAAGATTAGATTGCTTTTCTCTACAAATTTTTCTATTTGTTGTATTGCTTCTTTGTTAAAAGTTTTTTGGCTGAGGTCTCCATATGGTGTTTTCAAATCTAGTTGTTCACCAATTTTGTAAAACCAATATGTTAGAGGAAGTTTTTTTTTCTATTCTTGGGCACTGTCTGGTATTCATTCTCTGTTTCAGGAAGATCAATCTCATAAGTTAAAGCTTCTTTGATTTTTTCGAGCTTAGGAATCAAATATCTTTTTTTATAAACTCTTTTTCTTTTCTGTCCTGTCTAAGAAGAATTTTTTCTCCAATTTTTTTTTTTAGACATTGGGTAGATGTGAGACCATTTAATTTTAGTTGAATTTTTACTTTCTTTTTTTCTGCTTTTATTTTTATATTATATCTTTTTTCTATTAATTATCATTTCTATTTGAGCAGAAAATTGTTGAATTGCATTAAATAGTTGTTTTAAGAGTTGTAGAATTTTATTTGATAGATTTATGTTAACAGTTTTTATTGTTTTCTTGTTGCTTTGTGAATATTATATATATTTAAATTTCTTAATTTAATTTGCTGTACGTTGTTTGTGGTATGATGACAATGATTGGTTCCAGATTTTGTGGTATATCTTCTGGTTTGATTAATAAAATTTGTGTTCCTAGTTGAAGTACTAATAATAATGATTTTTGTTTTGCATGATAAATCTTTAACTGATTTTTATGTGCTATTTTTTTTAAAATTCTGTTTTCCAATCATAATTTGTAAGCTTTATTGCTTAAAACTTCATATACATGGAATAAACTGTCCCACTTTGGGTTAAACTTTTCACTCCATTGTTTCTCAGCTTTTGTACAATATAACAGTACTTGGTTTCTAATCTTGAATTCCATTAGTTGTTCAGATAGGCATTTATTATGTCTTTTTTTTTGTTGTTTCTAAGCATTACTAATGTTGTTAGCTGCTGTTCTATGATTATTTTCTAATATTTCTATGAGCTTATATGTCTTATAGTATAAGGTTGCTTTGAAATTCTTTTTGGTGATAGCTTTTGTTGAGTACACCTGTATTTTTTTTTTAATAGATAAAATGGCTTTTCTTCCATAGACTAATTTGAATGGTGTGAACTAAGTCATATTTTGTTTTAGTATTTAGTATGTAAAGAATACAAAAGATATAAATAAGTCTCATTCTTGTTTATTTTCATGACTTATTTTTGCTAGTGCTTTACACAATATTTAGTTAAATTATTCTACCAGTTCATTTATTTGTGGGTAATATGATGACAATAAAAGATATTTTATTCCAAATCATTAACTTAATTCAGTTAATATATTATTAACAAAATGTGTTCCTTAATCAAATAGCAGTTCTTTTGGGTATTTGTGTCTGCAAATCAGATCTTGGTATATGAATTTAGCTACTGTTGTAGTATTTGTTACTTGAATGGCTCTGGCTTCTGGCCATTTTATCAAATAGTCTATGACTACAGCAATGTAATAATTTCCTTTGAATATTATGGAAAGAAGACCAACCAAATTGATCCTAATTCTATCAAATAGATTTTTAATTGGAATGGGTTAAAGTGGTTCTGTTGTTTTGGCTCCTTCTCTTTATTGGCATAAGTCACAATTAAGCATATATTCAAAAATGTCTTTGTACATTATTGGCCAATAGTATAAATTTAGGATTCTTTCAAAGATAACATCTTTGTTAAAGTGTTCTGCAGTTGAATCAGAATGCATACTATGTAATATAGTTTCTTTTTTATTGTTTTTGATAACTTGTTGTAGAATGAGGTGGTTTTGGTGTTTTTATTAATATAGTTGATTGTCTTGAATAAAATAATTTTGGGCTTGTTTTTATATAGTACTTTGTTCTTGTTGAGATAATATCTCCTTAAAATATAGTGTCAATAGATACTAATATAGTCAGTAGTAATTGATTGTGTCCATAAATCTGGAATTAAATTTGTGGTATCCTCAACAAACTGTCAACATTGGTGTTTTTGGATCCTCCTTTGTAATGAACTTTGAATGGGAATTGTTGCAGATAAGTACTTCATCTTGCATATTTTTCTTCTAGTTGTGGATTGTTGAATAACCAAACAAGTCTTTTATGATCAGTATATAGGTCAAAAGACAAACTGAAGTAGTGTCTTCACATTTGTACAGCCTAATAAATGGTGAAACATTCCAGATCTGTTGTACTGTAATTTTTTTCTGCTGGGCTAGTGCTGCAACTGGCATAGGCAATTGGATATTTTCTATTGTCCAGTCTTATTTGTGATAAGACTGCTTCTAGAGCATTTTTTAAGGCATCTGTAGCAACAATAAACCATTTAGTGAAATTTGGATAAATTAGAATTAGAAATGTAATTAATTACTGCTTAAGATAGTCAAATGCTTTCTGTTGGTTTTTTTTCTATAGGTATTGTATGTGTTTGAACAACAACTAGTGAAGTGGTTTTGCAATAATTGAAAATTTTTTAACAAATTGTCAATAGTATTTTGCCAATTTTAAAAATTCTCATAATTCTTTGAGGTTGATTGGAACTGGAAAATCTTTGACTTTTTGGACCTTATCTGAATCGGGTTTGACTCTGTTTTTTCTGATTACATGTCTTAGAAATTTCAATTTGGTCTTTTTAAAGAAACATTTATTGGAGTTAAGTTTCAATTCAGCACTATGAAGGTGTTTGAAAACTTGCCAAAGATAGAACAAATGATTGTTGAATGTTTCCGAGAAGACATTGGTGTTATCTAGGTATACTATGACTAATTTCTACAAGATTTTTTTGTACATGGCATTCATAAAATGCTGGAAGATAGTAGAAGTATTGCAAAGTCCAAAGGGCATTACGTTAAACTCAAAGTTTTTATCTTGGGTGGTAAACACCATTTTTTCTTTGTCTTTGGGGTTCATTTCAACTTGCCAATATTCATTGGCTAGATCTAATAATGAGAATCATTTTTTGTTTCTTAAATTGTCTAGAATTTTTTGAATGAGAGGTATGGAGTAACTATCTCCTCAGGTGACACTGTTTAGCTTTTGGTAGTCTACACAGAATCTTATTTCTTGGTAACCAGGACCATTAAAAAAGACCAAAGGCTCAACAATTTTTTAATCAAGTCATTGTTGAGCATTTGTTGTATTTTTTGCTTAATTAAATTATTATCAGATAAAGGCACTCAGTAGACCTGCTGTTTAATAGGTTGTGTATCTTCTATATCAATCTGATGTTTCACAATGTCAGTACATTCAAACTCATTTTTACTGGCAAAGACATTGGCATATTGATTTAAGAGAACCTTAAGTTGTATTTGCTGAAGAGTATTCAGGTTTTCCAAGTGTAATTTGTCGATTTTTTTTGGCATGAACAGATAACTTTCTTTTGGCAAGTTCTATACTTGTGAGATAATATTACAAAATAAAAATAGCTGTGCAAAATCTGAAATGGGCTGGATTTTTTTAGAATGTTGAATGTTTGGTAAGATGGAACCAACAAGAATTTTTTTGGAGATTTCAATGACATTTTCTATGGGATTGTGGATAAGAATTTTGAAGTGTTTATAAGTTTTAGTCAGTAGGTATAGGTTAGCAATGTTGGCTAGGGAACAGATTTCAGGACTGGTTTCAAATAATAAGACTTGATCTTGGATCTTTTGATTTATCTTGAGAATGTATTGTTAATATGAAGGAATGGAAATAACTGTGTTAATGTAGATAAGTTCTACCTAGTTATTGTCTTTCTCCATAAAATTGACTGGTACGTTTTCTCTTCCACTTGATCCAAACTCATTGATTCCTTGAACAGTAAGGCCTAATTTTTTTTGGGTTGTTACTGAGATTAATTGGAGTATTTTAACTAAGGGTAAAAAGATAGCTTGGGCAATTTTTTCTTGTGATTCTATTTTGTAGAATTTGTCTGAATTGTTCTGTAGCATCATGATAATGTTTCCCATATAATTGGCATTAATGATTTCTTTTTTTATGTCAATTCTTTTCTTGGCTAGACTAGATCAACAGGCAACTTGTATCATTGTACTAACAGGAATTTCTAATACTATCTTAAAATCTATTGTTACAAGAGAATGTGAAGCTATAACTACAGATGATTGTTCAGGGTATCATATGTCAAACTCAGCTTAATGTCATGTATTTTTTCAGGGCAGATTTCTTCTTTATTGTCACTGTACCATTTTAATTCTAATTCTTTAAAGAGGTTGGAATAAATGAAATACTGCTTTGTTTAGTTGAATCTTAAAATAACATGTCCTTAGTGATTAATTCCTCTTTTACCTTGGGCTTAGGTAGTTTAGTAATCAGATATAGTTTTCTTGAAAGTGGGTTGAACATAAAGTCACATTTGTTACAGTACTAAAAATAACAAGAAATCAGACAGTAATTGCATAATTTTATGTTTAGATTAGCTAACTATTGTTTTTGTTTTTCTTGGGTTAGAGCCAATTCCTGGTATCGATCTTAAAATGTGTTCAAATTATTCATAAAAAAATTTTCTATGATGTAGTTGGGTCTATTATATTCTAATGTAAACAAATTTTTTTTGATTTTCATATTTTACTAAATATAGCATCTTCAGCTTTGGCACTTGTCATTCTCCATATTTTGTGTTTATTGTGTGGGTAATCATTTAATCTACTGAGTGCTTGTCTCCAGAAATTCTTAATCTAAGTTCTTTTTTGTATCCAATCATTGATCAAGATAGTGTATTAACATGGTTTGTCACATGTTTCTCTTCTGTCAGGAACATCATTCTATAGTCCTTTCTCTGACAGGATCTCACTACAGGCAAGGCATAGTGTATTGTTTTATTTATCTTGTCTTTTTGGTCTGCCAAATCTTTCTAATACACAAAGTCTGCAGTAATATTTGGTGGTGATTGGCCATTCTTTGTCATCTCCAATATATGCACTCATAGAAGATAACTTTTTCCCATAGTCAACACAAATTAATTTTAGGGTTTGATACTATTGATTTTCTTGATTTGGGGTGGGATAGTCTGTAGGTATTAATTGTAGTTTTTTTTCTGCTTTTTTTTTGTTTTTTTCTTTCCAATTTGGTGGTGGAGGTAACTCTGCTTAGTAATTGTCAGCCCAAGAAACTTAATAAGCCTCTATTGTTGGTGGTAATATTGAGTCTTCAAATTCAATTAGCAGTTTTTCTGGGCTTTGAGCTTTGAAGTGTCCACATGTAGCTAGAACTTGTGCATACTGTTTATTAAAAGTGATTTATAGTTTCTGTATGTTTTAGTTGAAAGTGACATTAGCTTTGGCTAATCAATCATTTCTTATAAGGGCTTGATTTTAGGTAGCCTTTATAACAAACACTTTGGTGGAGATTTAGATTCTGTTGATTTCAAAAAAAAAGTTGTCAATTTTTCTTATCAGAATTTTAGTATTTCCATCTGCAGTTATAATTCAGACAGTAGCTGTATGGTCTACTTGGCAACCTAATTGATTCATGAATTGCTTTGTGATTATACTATCTGCTGATCCACTATTAAGAATCAATTTAATGTTCATGTTTTCAACTTTAGTGTTGGTATACAAGGCAGTTATTGGTTTATCTTAATTAATAATGGCTCTACTGAAAAAACTATTGGTGTTTAAATTGTCAATGTTAAAGAGAAAAATAATGGCAAGAGTGGTGTCTTCAGTAATAGTAACAGATGGAATAGTATTATTGATTTGATTTTAATTCGAAAAGTTGAACATTTCTCCTACATCTTTCCCTTCTAATGATGTAAAGCTAAAAAAATCCTGATTTTTAATAAGACTAAAATATGAGGCTTGATTCGGATATCTGGTTGGTGCTGGTCAGGATGAAAAGTTGGCTTGATTTGTTTAAAGTAATTCACTACTAAGTTGCATTTGATTTTTATTAGGGTTTTACTAACCTTAATTGTAGTTAATCACATGTAATCTAAGCTGGTTATAAACTGGATTTTGGTACTGAAGGGATGCTTGAGTTATTGGGAGTGTTGGATAGTAATTCTGAAGCATTTGTAATAAATACTGAGATGGCTGATATTGGGGTGCAGAGTATTGGAGTTCTATGGCCTGGAAATATCTTGGTTGTTGGAAATATTAAATTCCTTGATTCTGGTCCACTAGTTTTTTTGGCAGTCCCAGGCAATATGTTCTAGCTTTTGGCAATAATAGCAATTACAAGGATCTGATCTTCAGGGTTGTTGCTGTTGCTGATAATTTTGTTGCTAATATTTGCTATTATTGTTGGTTTCTTTTTGTTGTAGTAATTGATAAGTTCTTGTTGTACTGGTTAAGAATCTCTCTATTTTTTGAATTAATTTTTTACTTAATTGGGTTATTTTTGCATCAATATCAAAGATTCTATTGATGGCTAAATTAATGGCTTAAGTGTGGTTAGCTTTTTGCTTGGCTGACTCAAAATTGCATGCAAAAGTGATAGTGTCTTGTAGATTTATTAGATGTCAGAATCTCATGGATCTTAGGAAGCTGTTCCTTAGTTCTTTGACAAATTGATTAAAAACTTGTGCTGTGGTGTAGTAGTCCCTTTCAATTGCCAGTATTTGATGAAAGATTTGGTTAAATTGTCCAAGATAAGTAGTCACTGCTTCATGATCTTTTTGTTTTATTATGCTGAATTGATTCTGTAATCTGATAAGAGTATTGGAATCGCAAAAGTATTGTAGAAAGACAAGTTTAAAGGTGGGGAAGTCAGTGGATTTTTCTGTTAGGCTTTAATACCATGAATCTGCAGTTCCAGTCAAAAAGAATGGCAGTGTTTAAATAGCTTTATTATCATCTTAATTGTTAGTGGTAATTGCTTTCTTGGCTTCTGCAATCTACAAATATGTATTGTCTTCTTTCTCCAAGAATTTTTCTAATTTGGCAATATCTCAATAGGCCATAATCTGGTGAGTAGGTAGAGTCTTATTGATTGATACTAAGAGGTTTGGTGTTTGTGTGCTAAGATGTTCTTCTGGTATTAATGCTGATTGTTTTTTTTTATTGAAGCTACTTGGTTGTTTAATAGACATTTTTTCTATTGATGTAGTTACTGATTTTGCTAGAGTTTGTGCTATTAGTGGTTCCCAAGTTGATATGTTTCCTCTTGTTTTACTAGCTGTAAGGGTTAGATTTTTAAACAACAATCTGTATTCTCTTAAGAATCTGTTCCAACTGTTGTGATCCCACAGATGTTAATTTCCAGGAGTTTGTAATGTTTCTGTCTGGGTTTCTGTGGTTGAGTTAAATACAATTCTACTTTTCAGTATCTGATGGTATAATGGAGTTGTTGGGGAGAAGAATCTTGGTTTTTTGTTGATCATAGACTTGGCTTGAGCAGTTGTGAAGTTATTGGATTCATATTCATATTTTTCAGAGTCGGATTCCACTGGTTGTTGTACTTGAGGGAATTGTTGTGTTATGTAATATTTAATGTCTGTATCAATTATGCACAAAGTTTCAGTAATTGCTCAGGTAGTAGTAGTTGTTGAATATCCTAATAAGTTTTAATGAATTTGTTCTTCAAGCCTTCTTGTATCTGTTGAGCAGCCTAACAGACAGTTAATTTTTGCATTAATATAGTTACAAAAATTGCTTTCTGCATAAATGGTTTCTTATAATATTTCTAAGTCTTTCTGAAAATATTGAAATAATGCTCTTTTATATAAAAAGTGGTCCTTTTCTATTGTTCTAATAGTTGCCACTTTTGTGAATTTTCAGAATGCTCTGTCTCTGTGAATTTTATAACCTTATAAGGAACACCAAATATTATAAGTAAACTTGATGAAGTAAAAAAATAGTAATGTTTGGTGTTCTCAATTATCAATAAGCATGTTTTGCATAATTCCATTGACTTAGTCTTGATTATCAGTTTCTGAAGGTCTTATTTACTGGTTGTAAATTTACTCATTAAGTTCTTTGGTTATAAGACATAGAGGTTTAGCTTTTGCTGATTACAACTTCTTATAAATGTAAGCTATCTTTTCCAAGCTAATAAGTGCAGTCATTAAGGTCTGGCATTGTTTTTTTACCTTTCTAGTAAATTACCAAGATAATGTTAATATCCAAAACTTAAGGGGAGCTTCTTTTTTTTACCAGACTATCACAAAGTCTATTCCCAGACAGTCAATTTTAATATGTTGCCACTCCACAAGAAAAAATAAAATAAAAATAAAATAAAAAAAATAAAAAAAAATAAAAGAAGATGAATTAGTATCATCAATTGTCATGATTAAGAGTGACTGGTTTAAATTATTAATAATTCAAGGTAGTTATATTAGGAGCATCTGTCTTGAGACAAAAGTACGAGATAATAATTAATTCACATAAAGTTCACAAAGTTTAAGAACATAAATTCATAATCCTGATTTCTTAATAATTAATTTATTTCAGAAGATGAATATGGAATAGAATAAATGGTGAAAGGAGTAAGAATATTTGATTCTTGTTTAGTGGTTTCTATCTTTCTAACTTCTACATCTACTCATTTTTATACATTTTTTTGTTTTACAGAATTGCTTTTAATTGTTTTATTATTGCTAACTATTGCTTTGCTATTTCTGTTATTGTTTTATTCTTTTACATTATCACTAGTTATCTTATGTTATAATACATTATCTGGTATTATTACATGTTATTCTGTGTTATTTCATATTGTGTTGTATTATTCTGCATTATTCTAAGTTATAATGTATTATTTAATATTATTGTACACTATTTTGTGTTATGTCACGTTTTGGTCATGTTTTTTCATAACTTTGAATTGGTTTTTCTATTCGGATAACAGTAGTTACAGTTTAAAAAATGTTCTCTAAAAAAGTTTTTATTAAATAGAACAAAATTCAATGATATAAGAAACTATAAAGATCTAGATATAATATAAGAAATTTTAAAAGAAGTGGTAGTAGATTTTACTAATAAAATTTTCTCTAAACATTGATTTAGTAAATATGAGTGTTTAAAAAACAAGCAATTATCCAAATTTTTTAAGCTAAAACTATTAGTAACCAAGATTATAAAAAGTTTGAATATAAACTGTTCTTTAGAAACTGATTATTTCTTTAATATTTGAACTATTATTGATAAAAAAAAAGTCTTTAAAGCAGATATCATAATTGGCAGTAATGAAAAGACAAATAAAATTCTATGTTACTTGTTAAGCATCAAAAAAAAGTACTGCAAATCTAAGTATTATTAATTCAGGATTGTCAGAAATAATCTTATTAAAAAAGCAATAGAAAAACATATAAAAAACTTTTGATCTAATAAAGAGCACATAATTAGAAATGTTTTGGAGCATCTAGTTTAAAAAGTGGTGCTCAATTATCTGGTAAAAAATAACTAGAACTTAGTAAAATTAAATCTAATATTAACATAATTATAAAAAAATAGACAAGAAAATATGTAGTATTTAGTGTTTTGACAAACCAGTAGTTCAATTAATATGTCTTTTTAAACTATATTAACAATAATGTTTTCTCAAAGATAATATATAATATTAATTTTAATAAATTTTTACAGATAATTAAGAATCTGTTTAATAGAAAAGCTGCTGGTCTTTTTGATATCTCCAATAAGCTTTAGAAACATAGTAATATACAAGTTTTGGGTGGTTTATTGAATATTTCTAATGTGTATTTAGAATTAACTACAGTTTTTATATAATAAAAAAAAGTTTGGATCTCCATAATACTGAAATCATATAACTAAAAAAAAAACTTTTACTAATATTAAGCCAATAGCTTTAATTGAAACTACTTGAAAAATTTTGTTAAAGCTTTTCTTAGACAGAATTTTTTTAGCATGTAGTAGATTTAACATTTTACATGATAATAATTTCTTGGTTTTAAAAAGCACATTTATTCAAACTCCAATTTTTGCTGTTGGTTTTGTGATTGAAGATGCATTAGAAAAAGGCAAAAAACTATAGTTGGTTTTTCAAAATATATACAAAGCATATGATTCTGTTAGGTAATATTAATTAAAAAGCAGTTTGACTAGAATCAAAATATGTTCCCATTTTATTAGGTTTTTTAAAAATATATATAATAATCAAATCAATTAAGTAATAACAGATTTTGAACTTATAGCAAAGTATACAGTACATAATAAACTAGATTAGAATAAAGTCTTCTCACTACTACTGTAAAGAATTTTCTATAACTCTTTATTTTGTAAAGTTAAAAAGCATAATTATATACATAATTACAGAATTAATTTTAAGTTTTTTACATGAACTGGCAAACAGAATCTTAGAAATAGCAAAACATCTTTTATAACAGCTGGAGTTTTTGTAAATAACACAATCTGAATTAGAAACAGCATGTTTGCTATTCAGTGTATTTTGAACATAGCTAACAAATTTTTTCATTTTAATAATATTTTAATTAACACAAATAAAACAATTGTTATTTTCATCAATTGAAAAGTAAAAAATTTTTGTTTAATAATAAGTGAGTCAAATATTTCAATAGCAAAAAAGAGTAAAGCTTATTAATATCTGGGCATTTTTTTGTCTACAGAAAATTTTTTTGTTTAAGTATTGTCAAGATGCATTCAGACATAAATTTTTTATCAATCTGGTTCTAAGAAAAGCTGTTTTTAATAAACAATTTTCGTACTTAATGTTTGCTGTTTTGCAGTCTATAATTGATTATAGACTACAATTTAGTCATGTGTTAATAAATATATATGAAAAATATAATAAAATGCTGAATAAAAAATTAAAACTCAAAATCAATCTACTTAAGAATTTTTTCAGTGAAATTATTTTTTATCTCAAGTTATACAATTTTAAATCATTTAAACAAATGCAGACAGAAAACTCACTGGTTAATTTAATAATCTATACCAATTTAAAGAGCATTTTTGGCAATTTGTTTAAACATAGAGTCATAAATCTGCAAACTATCAATTGAATGTCTTGACAATCTTTTAGGTTTTCAATTATGCTATTAATTACTTCTATAAATTGCTTTTTGACAAATGTAACAAATACTTTAATATTATGTAGTTTGTTTTTGAACAATAACATACTTAATATGTTTTGAATTGGTAATAATATTATTATTACAGATGTCTTGGAATTGGAACATTATATAAAGATAGTAAGTTAACTTAAAAGATTTGGTATTGTTTTTACAAACCAGCTTTTGGATCATTACAGCACATGCTTTATATAGAATATGTTTTACAAATAAAAAAAACTGAATTTTAAGAGTTTGATTTCTGAATAGTTTAGTTTGCTGGCCAAATTTATTAAAAATAATGGTTTAAATAACAGTTGTATTTTGATATATTGTTTTATTCTCAGTAATTGTCTATACAATGTTGGCTTTATTAAGAAGTGTCTTATAGAAAAAAGTATTAATAAAGTGGTTATTTATACAAATGAATCAGTTAAGAATTTAGAATTTATAAATGTTCACAATAGTGCTGTTGCTTATTTTTTAAATGTTGATATAAGTATAAGTATTAGGATTTATGGCTTGCTTTTCTCAATTCTTGTAGAAATACAGACCATTGTTTTTGCTTTGAACTGTATTTTTGTGTCTAATTTGGTAGAATTGTTTACAAATAATTAAATATTATTGAATATGTGTGTTCTAATTACAAAATGTTAAACCTGACTTTTACAATAAATGTTAAATAGAAAGGAAATATATTTGTTAAATTATTGTGTCAAAGAATCTGTTAATTGACTAAAACAAAGTCAAGGGCCATTTTAGTGTTGTTGACAATAAATATGCAGATTTTTTTGCTAATACTGCCACTATGTCTAATTTCACACTATTTATTAAGATATCACATTACTTTTTTGCAGTAGAAGACAAACCTGTCTCTGAAAACACTTGTTATTTTGTTAGAAATTTGTTTAAAACTATTAGTTTTGTTGATTAGAAATTTAAGTATACAGATAATATTGTGAACAAATCTCTTTACAATTTTTTTAATGTACATTAAACTTTCAGTATATGAACTCTGATAATTGAGTTCAGTCTAATTTTACAAGCTTTGCTTTTGCAATATTGTATTCCTATTTTATAAAGACCTTATATTACTAACTACTTATAGCCAAAAAAAAATTATACAATCTGAATTATTTTAGTGTATTGTACATTTAGTATAAGTTGATAAAAAATCAGATCATATGTTCTTATATGTACACAATGATTATGTCAGAAAAAATTTGATTTCAAATACTATTAGAAAATAGACTGGTTTATTAAATACTTATATTGCTAACTGTATAATAATTCATTCTTTTTGTAAAGTTGAATTTTTTAATTGTTTATATATGTTATTAACTAAAAATTTTGTAATAAAAAATTAAATAAATAATATAGTAAGTTTGTTAAAAGATAAATTAGGTAATAAATTATTATTCATTAATTTAGTCTGGTGTTTTACTAAGAGTTATAAATCTGTCATATGGTTATTAATAACCAAATTGAAAGTACATTATAAAAAACATAGTTTATTATCATATAATAAATTCATAATTCTTGCCATAGTTAGGTTGGCTTTCATGTAGTTTTATAAAATGATTCAAGATTTTGGTATTAAGCTAGATATTTATGTTTGTTTTGGTTTATATCTTTAATTAACCAATATGCAATTTAGTTTTTTATATAATTTCTTTATAATAAGTAATTTAAGTGTATAATACTGTTTTAATTGGCTTAAATAACTGGTTATATATAAAAAAAGCATGAGTTATACTTAATATAAGATCTTATATAATTGTATATTCTTAAGTAGTAGTTAGATTACATTTATAAAGTTAATAAAAAATAATAATTCACATAATATTTTAATTTTTAGTATTTTTAGCATTTTTAGCTAAAAAAAACTTATTTAAACAATTTAATATTTTAGATAAAAACAAATCAAACTAATTTTATTCTTAAATTTAATTTTAATAATTTTAAATTTCTATTTATTTTTATCAGTTTGCTTATAAACCAAAATTTAATAGTTTTTTTAAATTTAAAAATGTTAAAACTATTTGATAATTTGTGTTAAAAAACTTATTTATCTTGTAAACATTTTGATTAACAATAAAATTTAATAATTTTTTATTAATAAACAAATAATTAATTGTTTTTTTCATATTTTTAAAGTTGTTTTATGTTAAAATATTAACCAAAAAGTTGTTATCCAAAGAATTATAAGATTTAAATTTAAATATTATTTGAAATTTAATTTTTTTAAAGTTATTTTTGTTGTAATTATTATTCAAAATTACAAAAAAGCTTTTATTTATTGGTTTAATAAAAGTTTCAACATATAAATTTAAATTTATAATAAAAAACCAGTTTCTAAAAAGTAAACAAATTAATAAGAGTTAACAAGCTGTTTTAAAAACTTTATAAATATATTTTACAATATTATTTAAATAATAATTGTAACTTTAAATTTAGATAACTTAAATCAACTTTAGAAATAAATATTTTAATTTTTTTAAATTTGTTTATAATCTAAGATTTAATATAATTATTTAATTTAATTTTTGTAATAATTAAAATAGAATTTTTTATTTTTATATATTATTTAATATTATTTTGTTTAACTAGATTGTTTATACTATGTATATTGTAAATAGCAACCTTTTAAATTAAAAAAACAATATTAAATTTATTTTTAGCAAACAAAGTATTTAATCTTGATAATATTATCTAATTTAGATATAAAAAGACTAGGAATTTTAAATTTCGAAAATAATAAATTATATAACTCTTTAAAGTTTTTATTTAAAATTATTTTTAAATTAAAAATTATTATCAATAAAAAAGCAGCAATAAATATTTGAAAACAGGCAAAAACAGAACATTTAATTTAAAAATTAATTTCAAAACTCTATCCAATAACAGTATTATATTTCTTTTAAGTATATTTAATTTTAGTTCTCATTGTTTTTTTTTTCAAAAACTAATAACTTTAAACATATTAAATTATTAAATTTAAATTTAAACTTAATTAATTTAAAAAAATACAAATTAAAACTTAAATTGAATTTTAAATATTTGGTTATTATATTTAAGACTTTTATTGTTAAAGACTATTCAAAAAGGAGTAATAAATAGCAATTGCTTATTTTACTCAAATTAAGTGATTGAAAACAAGTTTATAACATATATACGACTAATTAAAATTAAAATTTTTTTTTTCAACAACAAAAATTAGCCAAATTTCTTTTAAGATTATAATAATTATTGGATTGGAATAACAACACATTTAATCAAATTAAAAAAATATTTAGAATAATAAAAAAACATTTTGGTTATATTGGCCAAGATTATAAAACTTTTGTTTATATAACAAATCTTATAAAATAATTTATCAAATTGTGGTATAATTAGAAATTGTCCATCCTAGAAAATCCGGAAGTCTCCATTTGACAGGGAGCTCAAAATAGGCGTTCTCGCGACCATTAGAAAATAGTTTAGAGCGCCCAACGAAAGGTTGGACTATGCAAACACGAAACTCCAGAAACTAAAAGAGATATTTAAATATTTTACAACTGATATTCCTTTGGGAAAAATCTATGCTAACTGTTGTGAAACCCAAATCGGATTATGCTGGATATATAATCACTTTTCCTACATCGATTTATTTCTCCAGAAAATGTCACTAGGCATGATTTGCCCTCTGATAGATGACCTTACCTTTATAAAAGGCGACCCAATAATCTTGGGCGGGTCTCTTCCTACCGACGGCTCTCATTCTATAATGGTAGTGGAGTTCTGGGCTACCTGGTGTTTACCGTGTTAGTAGTAGTAACACATAGCGAAAGTAGTAGGGAATTTTTTATGGAAAATAAAAAAGTTAAATAAGTTTCATGTTGGAAAGGGAGAAATGTGTGAAGCAGTATAAAATAGCCCATTACGAGACTATTTTAGTCATATTGACAATATTTGTGAAATCAAAATTCGCGAACAATTTCTATATAATTTGGCCCTTTGGAAACTTCCAATTTGCATAATGTGACCACGCGCAATTCTCTTGAGGATCTAGAATCCTAGCGACTAGAATCTGCTTCTCGTTTTTAATCTTGATCGAAAATCTCCCACCCACAACTAAAATTTTCCCTTTTTTCCCATTCATAATTCACATAAAACGCTTACTGGAATATACTATTGATCCATGTACCTTACCTGCATCTGGATTTCTTATCCAGGTCGTGAAACGTAAGCAGCTATTCAAAAACTCATCTTGTGTAAAAATCGCCCCTTTTCTTTATCATCATCAAAGTGTTCCATAAAGTTAAAAACAAACAAACCTTCAAAAAGCATACCACATCTAACCAAGGTCCAAGCCAAATATCGAGATCGAGGTGTCAAAGTACTGGGGATCACAAATGAGAAGAAGGAAGATGTAAGGCGCACGTGCATTGGGTTTTTTATACGCATCTGATCTCTTAAATTTATTCGAATACTCTAGCAAGTGATTGAATTCGTGAACGAAAAGGGCGATCAGATGGATTATTCAGTCGCAATTGATAGACAAAAGACGGCTAAGAAAGGTGAGTATAGTTAATGGGGAACTCTTGCATTAATTTCGAAGAAAAAAAATTTCCAGAAATATAGCACTTTTGAAAACTTTTCTTGCAGGATTATTCAAGCCGAGTGGCTCTCCGGGAATTCCGACTGCTTTTATTTTGGTAAACAATAAAGTAATGTGGTGCGGCCAGCCGGTTCTTGATGAAGAATTCGAACAAATTCTTGAAAAGGCCGCACACGGGGCTTTTAGTTAAATTGAGAGGCAAATTTCAACTCGCATGTGTAATAATATTATACAATAAATACTTCTAAATTATATTTCAAGGCTATTTCTAGAGTCTAAACTTCTAGCCCCTAAATTTCATGGTCTATCAATAAGCCACTTAATGCCACTCGCTTAGTCACCTATATGTACCACTTCTCCCAAAGTGCTCGTTTCTGATCATCGCCTTCGAACAGAAAGTCGATTCGCTTTATCTTTTCCCAGAGATTTCATTTTTAATAAATGCTCTAAAAACGACATTAACTATAGATAAATGTAGATAAAATACCTCTTCAAAACCTTCTTTTAACTGGGGTTCCATGAAACGAGAATTATAGATATTGTATGCAATCTCCGGTATCACGACTTTTGGTTTATCTGACTATTATATTTAGCCAAGAATTTATGTGAGTGCACAAAAAGCAATGAATACTCAAATTTTGAATGATTGCAATAACCTGAGGATCCCCAAATGCCCGAAACATATTATTATGCTTTGAAAGAGCCTCTGAAGCAGTGAACCAGAAACAGCGAACGGGAATTCTATGCTTTTTAGCAAGGTCGATGTAGTTTTTCCGACTTTCGATATCCGGGTTTGTATTGTCTGGGGAATAATTATTGTCAGGAACGAGTCTTGTATAAAATTCAGATACTTAGAATCTAACCTTACCAATAACAACAGCCCGCTTTTCCATTAGTGCTTGTTCACAAAACTTGATACATTTAGCCTTACTCTTCAGATTATCCTTAACAACACGAAATTGGGATGAGGTAATTCAAATTGTGGAAAAATATCCATTGCTTGGTGGCATAGGATAGACATACCATATTTATAGAAATGTAACCGTTTGAAACCAAGAACCGTGCAACAGTAGATTTTCCGCTGGCGGGATATCCAACAAACACAACCATCTCACATCTTTTATGATTATGTAACAAAGATGCGAATATATTTTCTAAATAAATAAAACTAAGATTGTTGTTTTTTGGATTAACAAAACCGAGCAATAGACTTTTACGAATAAGGTTACCAGCGCGTGGGTAATTTTTTGGATTGAATTCAAAAGAATAAGGTGCTGATTTCTCATTATCAAATAATTCTTCCGGTGTAAAAAATTTAATACCGATATTTTCGGCCAACTTTCTAATATAGACATTTTAGATTAGTGATTTTGGGTAATAAATAAGGTTTCCTAAATCTTACTAACCGATCAGTATCAGACCAATCCCTTGATGCCCCATCTTTCCAACCAGCTGCACGACTAGCGGCATCTCCACAATAGAAACTCTTTTCTTTATCTATTGAAATCACCACGAAAATGCTAATCAAAAAAATGAATCTTGAATTAAATTATTGATTTCGTCACTTACCAATTACCACTCCAGCATTTTCATTTTTTATGAAATAATCCCAGCCACCAGTCATCGGTTTCCGATAATTATCTACCGCGGTCCCAACAAATATCTGAAAGGGAATGTCTAGCTACTTTCAAGGAAATCAAAGATGTCGCCATAAGATATATATCACAAGCCGAGTTCAAAATTTATATAGACAAAACGTGAACCTTATCCCCTATATGTTTAATCTTGTTTTTAAATTCTTTTCGCTTTCTTTCGGCTGTTGATTTGCCTGCTGTCAATCCTCCTTGATTGCTGAATATGACAATTTTAAAACTATTGATCAACACAAAAAAATATTACAGTTTTGATAATATAAATTAGCCAATAAAAAAGTGATAAGATCTTAACTCATCATCGCAAAGTTGTTTTAAAACTTGGGGGACCTTCTTATTCCACCATACCCAGTCATTCTCATCCTTTGGATATCTGGAATTTCCCTTGACTTTGATTAAAGTACAATCCTAAAGAAAATTATTGGTATTTATGGTCTGAAAATAATTGAATTCTCAAAGATAATAATTAAATTAAATTAAATTTTAAACTTGAGCTCACCAAATCAAAGCTTGAAATTTTAGCTCGTCCTTCCAACTTACCACAGTCAGAAGTCAGGTGCACACCAATTAACAGGGTCTCATGTTCCCTCCACTGTATATTGGGTTTTGAAGAGAAGATGGAGAAAGTGCGTGATACAGTCCCTATAAAGGTGCATAAGAATTTTTTACAATGGAGGAACGATATAATCCAGTAATCTTTAATCAGAATGATTTGTCCAGATTTGCCAAAACGTTTTTATATTCTCACTCCTACCCCATTATTTTTGACAGTTTCAACTCACCAGTCTTCGCTTCCTTCTTGCTAATTTCTTCTTCAACCTCCCCGACGGACTGCCGTCGCTTGGACGAGAGAGAAACAGTTTTGGTAGTAATTTCTGAGACTATTGCAACAGAGTTAATGCCTTTCTTAGTGGAAGTAGCCGAGGCTTGAGTTTGTTCATTTATGTAAGAGAGGGGAGTTTTGAGTGAACATGAGCTGCCCTTAAGAGTAACAGTTTGACTATTCAGAGTTTTAGGTGATCTGAAAAGATACCTCTTGTCTTTGTTACAAACTTGTCCATATAGAAAGCGTTAATTGATGGACGTATCCGTTGTATTAGGAAGTGATCATTTAAATTAAAATATTTGGTCTCACGATATGTTATGCACAATTACAAACAATATTAATCGTTAAGTTTGGAGATTTTAAAGAAAGGCCTTTCTCTTTGGGGATGCATTGATTCGAGAATTTGTATATATGTAAAAATAATTATTTTATTGTTTCCCAGCTGATTCTATATACATTTTCAAATTATTTTTGAACTATACGTCCACGTAACCATTCCATCACTGCGCTAGTGCCTTGTTGTACAATTGTGTACCTGGGAACCCTGAACGAATTGCCCTCGACAAGAAGTGTTTTGATTGTTAGTAAATTGCCTAATTCCGGTGGTAAATGACCTATATTGTTATTGGACAAATCTACAAATTCCATATTCTCAAATGTCGAGATTGTAATTGCTGTAAGCGCGTTCATTGAAGCAAGAAGCGTAGTTAAATGTGGGAAAGGTAACTTTGCTGGTAAGGCAGAAATACGGTTTTGATTTAGGTTAAGAATTTTCAGATTAGGGAATGCAGTTTGTTCAGATTCAACAGGTAATGAAGTAATTTGATTTGCCGAAAGGTCTAAGAATTTATTAGAAAAATTATGAGTATCAACAGAAATTAGCAAAAAAAATCGAAATGTGGAAATACCTAAAGTGTGAAGATTAACGAAAATTAATGATTTGTCGTCAAAACTCGGAAAAGTAATGATTTTGTTGTGGTCCAGTTGTAAAGTTGTGATTATGTCCTTAAACAGTTTGAAAGAAGTGGGAATCGTTTGGAATGAATTAAAGCCTAGATGGACAATATTAGGTTCAAATGGCAAGGATTCCATTTCGTCATCTGATATTGAGGAGAGGGATTTCTTAGACAAATCTAAAGTTTTGGATCCGACCATCAATGTGTTTAGAGGATCTGAAAAGTCATCATCTTTCGAATGAGCTCTTCGGCCACTAATACGTCCAAGATTATGAGGCGATGAACCTGGTTCTTTCATCATTGATCCCTCCATGTTCTCAAGATCTGAAAAAAAGATCATAAACATATTATTTTGAATTCTTAAAAATATTTGAAGACCATCATTAAAAAAAACCAACCAACGGTAGTGAGCCGATCTCGAAGTGACTTCAAAAGCGTAGTTGTAGACTGTCCCTTTGGAGAATTTCTCAAGGGGTTTCCATCCCAGAGAAGCACATCTAGAGATTCCAATAGACCTAATTCAGCGGATAATAATCTTAATCTATTATTTCTCAAATCTAACCGTTTCAACTTTTTTAACGATGTCAACCCCTCTGGAATCTCATGAAACTTATTATCGCCTATGGCAAGAATCTCAAGTTCCGGAGTTGTATGGAGCAACGATCCGAGTGACTCCAAATGATTGAAAGAGATCAAAAGTTCTTTAAGTTTCGGCAATGATATAGTTGGTTTGAAATAGGTGGCATTTCTTCGCGTTTGATCTAGCACCTGTAAACAATTCTGACGAAGATCAAGTCGCTTAAGAAAAGGTAGGTTAACAGGCTGATCATTGAGACCACTAAATATATTCTCCAACATGTTCTCACTGGCTTCTAACTCTTCAAGTTTGGTCATTCCACTTAATGCAAGGCCGGGAATTTCTTTTAACTTGTTTTTTTTTATGTTAAGTTTACGGAGATTTTTCAAATTGTGAATTTCTTCAGGTAGCTCAGTTAACTTGTTGGATGAAATGTCCAAAAACTCGAGCCTTGCTAGGTTCCCAAAAGATAGGTCTAAGGTTCCCGACAACTTATTGCCAGATAGTTGAAGATCAATTAGGGAAGATAAAGAAGTCAAACATTTCGGAAGCTCGGTAAATTGATTTGTGGACAGATTCAACGTAGTCAAGTCTTGTAATTCCCCAAACTCATCAGGCAAAGTTGCCAACTGATTATTATGAAGCTTTCAACGAGGAATATATAGAGTGTTTTAAATAGAAAGCTAATTGGGACATGTGATAACTGAAAAGAGGTTTAGTCACATACATCTATCAAAACCAAGGCATTGAATTCCACAATACGCTTATCTACCGTTTTCAATTGATTATCGGCAGCTATGAAACGCGTCAAATCGACAGCTTGATACCATAAATCAGAGTTGTTGGCAGAAAAATCGATGTCGATAGCTGTGCTATCAACCTCATACATTTTCCACACTTCCTCTGGAATCTCGGTCAAAGAACGATTCGAAAGGTTAATTCGGCCTAATTTACAACAAACATATGTGAATATTTCCTTAACAGAGAAGCTAAATAAACGTAGTTGAAGAAAGTATCAAACTCTTACCCGAAGTTCTTGCTTGCTTTATATTATCCTTTAAGCTTTCAGTATCCGCTTCCACTTCTCCGTTCTGAACATCTGAAGTCTTTTTGTTTGCCCTTCTGAGTCTTGCTTTCGCAATGGCTTCTTTGATAGAAGGGGTGCTTTTAGCGCTTTGGATAATTTCTGCCGAAGGAGATGAAGATCCCGTGTTAGAAGTGGTAGGTACGACAGTCTTCGAGGGTGTGGTTAAAGGGGTCTTAGGTTTAACATTGGTGCGCGGTGACGGTGACCTTGAACGGGTTTTCGATGCAGTAGAACGTGGTGGAGCGAGATCCCGTATAGGTGAATTCAGGTTAGAGTCAAGAGTAGTAGTGGTTGAAACCTTGGTTTTCCCCGTAATACTTTTTTTCTTGGGGGAAGCTGAGGAATTTGCGGCAATAGAGTTAGTGGTGGTGGTAGTAGTTCGGCGCATTTCGTTCAATCTTGTTTTAATAAAGAAAAGAAAAATGATTTTTCATTTTTATAATGGATGAACACACAAGTAAAAACGCATATGTCTAACAAACTTACTTTTCTGTATTTCATGTGATACTAAAAGCTCATAGCAGATAGGGACAACTAATCTAATTCTCAATGCTGTGGCGAATTAGCTTTACATTCAGCTTTTAGGAGAAAACAAAGCATCTGAAACTTTAAAATCTCAATTGTTCACCTTAAATTCACCTATTGTGCAAAAGATAATCGGTTACTGGATGACTGATCTGCTGCAAATGCAGAAATCAAAAGCTAATTTTGGAATATTAAATTGGTGAAACAAAAAATTATATGAACTAAATAATGCTCTTTCTAAATAGGATCCAGCATGAACTATGACATTTTTTTATCTGGGATTGGGTTTATATAAAGTCCTTTGATTTTGAGGATTCTTGAATATATACGGGAAAGAAAGACGGAAAATGCATGCAAAAGCCTTTTTACTATTTCCTCTTAGAGGAATCAACATCTGGCTTAGCAAAATTGCACACGAAGGCTTGGCTTATAAGGGGACAATCATCTGATCAGGTTAGATATATTGAGATATCCAACGAAAGCCTTGAATGACAAATGCAGATTGTTTTATTTTGTGGTCGATTTCAATAGGAATATGACAACAAAAATTCTGTACATACCTTCACCATATCCTTGCCTCATTACGACTGAGCACATAAAGACCTCAATAGGTCGAAAGTCTCTCAAAGGAACTTTGCCCTATGTATGAGATAAAAAATATTTAAAATCTGAAGGTGATAATATGATCATCAATCGAAAGTATAACAACCTTCCCAGTCGTTTGATACAATCCCAAAGCGTATCGCAATTCTTCTTCAGATATAGCCCCAGGCGCGTCAATTTTATTACCAAGAATCAAGAATGGAACCGTAGAGAGCTCTTCGATGGAGAGAAGGGCCTTGCAATTTTAGTAAAAAAGGATGCGTAAATAAATGATAAATCAACAAAAGGTCAGTACAACTAATAGAATACATACATCTAATTCGGTCCTGCTTTCGGGAAATCGTTCACGATCGCAAGCATCAACCATAAACACAATCCCTGAGACTTCCGGAAAATAATCTTTCCAAAGGCGGCGGGCTGAACAAGATTTCATGGAAAAGATAAAAGTAATTTCAATTTTTAAACGCCTTAAAAATTGTCAATTTATTTTGTTTAGGTATATGATCCTAGCCAAGACAACACGGTAACTAGTATCATGTTAGATAAGAAGTAGTTTGTTCAATCGCCCAATTCTTTAAACTGTTTCCCCCTCAACTATAAACCATAATTTAACACTTGCATATATATTTTGTGGATCGACCATTAAAAAAATTTACATACCTGGTTGATGCCCACCTAGATCATAAGTTGTGAAGCGAACATTACCTATGGAAAGTTCTTCCGAGGCTAAGATCACGCGTTTTATTAACAACGAAGGAAATTGTATGAAAAAAAGCCATTAAATAGTGCCTTGTTAGAAAGAATAAAATAAAGGTATCATCTCTAGGAACGTACTAGGGTGTAATGTTGGCTGTAAAGTGGCAAGACGGTCATTCTTCAACATGTGCAATAAAGTCGTTTTCCCAGCATTATCAAGTCCTAAAAAAAGAAGCTTTGCGTTTTTGTTCACAAAACCTGGAATTTAAGGCAGGAGTCAGATTGATGAGCAACTTACTCGCAATCATGAACCAAAAGCAATAGTCGAAATTTTTCCAAAGTACACACACCTAAAAATGAAAGTACGTCGTAGAACCAGTTTATGAGAAACATTTTTCAATATTTGGATACTTGAAGATTTGAAATAAAACCAATTGAATTTTATATATTTTAAACGGTTTGATTTACGATTAAATAAAAGGGAAGTGTAAACGTGGAAAATTTCGTTTCGCTGAAGAGGATTTCCCACACATGTGAAAATCAAATTGGCAGATGTGTTGATTGATAGTAAATTTAATTAATCAATAAATTTTTTGGCTTTTAAATATTTTTAATTTTAATATAAATTGTATAATTTATTTTATTTATTAAACAAAACTTATTTATATACAAAATAAAATTGTATTATAAGTATAAATTTATTTAAAATATTTTTATATCTAAAAAAAATATATGCAGCATATATATAAACAGTAACATAGTTATTAATAAATATAAATTAAAGATCTTATATTTAAATTTAATTATATAAATATAATTAAAAATAAAAGTCTGTTAGCATATTGAAAAAAGTTAAAAATTATTTTTTAATATTTAATCTTAAATATTATATAAAATATTTAACAAATTTTGTATTAAAAAAATAATTTGGCTATTTTTAATAATATTTAATATTTTGTTTATATATATTATTAATTATATTTAATATATACCAAGAAATATTTAAACATAAAATTTAATTAATAATATTAATTAAAAAAACTGGTTTAATATTATCTTTAAACTTATATTTTAATATAAGTTAATTAATAATAATATTATTAATATTTATATTTATATTATAAAAACTTTTTATAAAAAACTTTTTATAACAAAATACAAAACATATATAATATTATATATTTAAACATAAATTATAATAATTATTTTATTTTTTTATTATGTATTTAATAAGTAAGGTCTAATTACTATCTAGTAAATACAATATATATGTATTATAAACTAAATATAATTCATGTATTTACTATATATAATTAGTTATTCAGACCAATTAAGACAATACTATATATTTATTAAAACTTTTATATTATTATTCAGACTAAAACAAAATAAACAAAACAAATACAACTCAAAATACATATTTCTATTTTTTTTAGACTCAACAATATAACAATTTCATCACTAAATTTACCTATAATACTACTTATATAAAGTATTATACAATTATTTAATATCAATAAATCATTTTTAACAAGAATAATTATGTGCTCAAATTTGTAATATTACACTTTAAATTTGTGAGCAAATACTAAATTTCTTATAAAAAAAACAATATGTATTTCAAATTGGCCAAAATTACCAAAAACCAGTTTAGTCTCTCTAAATCATTTCTTAAACATAAAACTCTTGACTAAAAATATATATAAACTAATATTAATTAAATAAAATTTTAGATTCCAAAAAACCACAGAAAATAAAACATTAATACTAACCAAAAACACTTATTGCTTACAAAACTTTATAAGTATCTTTTTACAGCAGTTCCTATTCAAAATATACATAAAGATATAATCAAATATTTTAATTTTATTATAAAACATATACAATATACTAAAATATTATGTATTATACAAGTGCTTTCTAATTGTAATTAGCAAATGTCTGTACAAAATTTTTATTATGTAGATGTGCAAACCAGTTGTTAATTTATTCATGAATTTAAAAGTTATATAAGCATTAAAATGCCATATTTCAATTGTTTTCTTTCAATCAATCTTTTAAACATTCAAATCTTTTAACATACTAGAACTAAACTCATTCTGTTATCTAGCTTGATATAAAACTTTGTAGTAATCTTTTACAAAATGTCAAATATTACAAAAAAGTGTTATACTAACAGATTAAATATACAATTTATAAACCATAGTCAAAAAAATTACACCAGAAAAACAGGACTTAAAGGCATGTGTATTAGCATATTTATTACTTATATTATCAATATAACTCTTAATTTTAATTCATAAAACCAACAAATCTCTTTCTTTAATAATATTAACTACATATTTTTGGTTTATTCAAAAATAATTCCTGAAGTTGAACACCACTACATTTAATTTATTTATATATGTACTTAAAACTATTTGGTTATCTGAATGAATAATTACAATATTTTTCATAAAAGCATAAATAAATACAAAAAAAACAATCTTGATTTTAAATAAAATTAAAAACATAACACTATATACACTAACTTCAAATCTGAGATTAACATTAAAAAAATAAATAATAACTTCTTCAATGACTAAAAGTAAGCCAAAATTCTTGACAAAATCATTTATTAAACATTAAAACTAGTTAAATCAAAATTTAACAACTTATCCTTAATATGTGAAACCAAATTAAAACTACCAATATCAAAAGAGCAGTTAGTACTCAATTAAAACTAAACATGAGCAAAATTTATTCTGTTATCCAAAAATTGAATTGACAACTTAAATTACTCAAGGACCAGTTTTCTCAGATCTAACTGCTTCCAATGCCTAAAACACTTCTAGTTAAAACAGTTATTTTTTTATTCAATAGCTGTTTTATAAAAGCCACTTTAAACTATTTCAAAAACTGAATTATCTTAAAAAAGCCAGCATTTCCAAAAACAACAAATATTTACATATTATTAAAAAACTAAAAAGCATTCAACAAATTAACAAAAAAAAACAAGTAACAAAAAAAAAAAATCTTTATAATTCCAGCCAAAAAATTATTTTTTAGACTAATGTTTAATTTTATAAGATAATACAATAAATATATTAGTAGCCAACTAAAAATCTGCAAATTCAGACAATAATATTTAAAAAAATGTCCTAAAATTACAGACATATTTGCAAAGCTTAACACAAAAAACATCTTTTTTTCAGTCTGCATCTATTCAAAACTCTTTAAGTTTATAGAAATAGATAGTACAATACATTAATAGAAAAATTGTAAAGCAAATTAGTCTTAAGCTTCAAGTTTTTCTTAATTAAAATATCTTATTTAGAACAAATATTCTTAAAAATAAAACTAAATTGCATTTTATATTTAACAATAAGTTGCAGAATTATTGATACCAAATAACAAAACTGTTTCTTAAAAATCATTTTATAAAGCATAAACGTAGTCATATTATATTAGATAATGGTTGGGCCTTGCTCGTTAAACTCTAATAAAAAAAAAATAAAGCATAATATTTAAAAAAAAAACTTAATATCTAATTGTATCTTGGCCAAATTAGGCTTTAAAAGTCTCTTAGTTAAAAAATATATATTTAAATAATGATATAATTTACTTTTTTAGCCATGGCAATTGGTGAGCCATTAATAAGCAAGGAAGTTTTTTTTTCTTTTTGATTAATTAGAACAGCCACAGTTTTGTTATTGTTTATAAAAATATTATTAATATTATAGAATTTACCTACTATATTTAAAATATACTGAGTTGTAGTCTGACTACTGATTATCTAAATTGTATTATTTACAAAAACTTTTGTAGCAAAATAGGAGAACATTCCAGTTTAAGCTTTTATTTAGTCCAATTTAGCCTTAAATCTAGAATCTATTCTATACTTATACAAGTGTTTATGTTGCTTAATCTTACACAAAAGAAAATCATAGAAAATTCTCCAAAGCAGAAAAAAAAATATTTCATTTTAATCTAGTTTATTGTGCACAATATAATAATCAGAAAGCCTAAAATCTGTTATTATTTAATTAATTCAATTATTGTAAATATATCCAAAAAATTTTATAAAGCATAGACACATTTTGATCCTAACCAAACTGTTCTGCAAATAATACTAGCCAACAAAATTATAAACTTTACACATATTTTGTAAAACCAGCCACAATTTTTTGTTCTTTTTCAAAACATTTTCTATAATTGACCTAATGACAAAAATCGGAAATTAAGTTAAATGTCCTTAAGAACCAAGAAATTATCTTCATAGAAAACATTAAATTTACTATAAGCAAAAAATATCTGATTATTGAATAAAATTTTTTTAGCAGTTTTAATTAGCATAATAGGTCTAGTGTTTATTAAAATTTTATTTTAATTATAAAGCTTTAGTATCATAAAAACTTAAGTCTGCTTCCAAAAAGCAGGAACCAATTCAAAAACCAAACACAAATTCAAAATGTTTAAGAGACAAATCAGCATCTTATTACTACTATGTTTTCAAAGTTTATTTGAAATATCAGAAAGTTCAACAGTCTTGTTATTTAACAGATTTCTGATTATTTAAACCAACTCTTTTATACTAATTCCAGTCATAATACCAAAAAAGATATTGTTATTAACATATTTCAGTAGAAAGTATTAAAAACACCAAAGCTTAGACATTATCTCAAAAATTAGATGTTTTTTAGTTCAACTTTTTATGATATTATTTACCTTAACTTTAAATTTACTAAACTTTAAAACCAATTTTAGTATAATTAATATTATTACAAAAAATTTTTAATTTTTTAATAATAAACTAATTATTAAATTACTTTTTTTTATAATTTTGTTTAAATAATCAAAAAAATCAAAAAAAAAATTTTTAATTTAAAATAATTAATTCTTTAAAATACTATTTTTATTTTAAAGCCTATATCTTTTTTATAAAAAATAAAATATTGGTTTATTTAATTTTTTTGATATTTATATTAATTTTATTATTATTATTTTTTTATTAATTTATAAGTAAAGCCCAATTACTATTTAATATAATATAATTATTTAGAATTCTAAATTAAATATAATTTATATACTTGCTATATATAATTAACTATTTGGCTAATTAAGATAACATTATGTAACTATGTTAATTAAAACTTCTCTAATTGTATCTACAAAAACAAATAACCAACTTTTAATTCAAAACTAACAACATAATTCTTTTTAATTTTTAACAAATAAGCAACACTATCTAAAATTCTAGCAGATAGACCACAAACAATATTAAACATAAAATTATTTTTATTTAACAAATTTCTATAATCTATCTTAATTTAAAGCTTTAAATTAGATATCTATCTATTTTTTATAACCAACAGCTAAATCTTTAACTAATCTAAACACAGCAAACTTAGCATCCTTAAAAAAACTTTTAATTTTTATCAACCAGTCCTTAAATACAAATCTCTTGTATAAAATTGTATACAGACTAATATCAAAAACACATATAACCAATAATTAAAGAACTATAAACAAAGCCAAATTTGCACTAATTAAAGACTTTTAAAGAACAGAATATTTATTCAACAGATTTTAATAAACAGAAACATCTAAGCTGTAAACAAAACTATAATTCAAAAACTCTATTTTACTATAATATATATATAATATATTTAACAAACTATCATTATATAAGTACTTCTTAATTACTACTGGCAATATTTCATGTAAAATCTTTATTAAGTATATATACAAATTAGCAATAGCTTTATTTGTGTATTTAGCAGCCATATAAAAATTAGAATACTAAATTGAAATAGTATGTTTTTAGTTAATATTACCAACATGTAAAAATTTCACAACACTGAAATTTGGTCTAACTTTTTATTAAAAATGTCTTATAATATTATTTACAATTCTAATAAAATAACAAATATTGCCAAACACTATTTTGCTATTAGCCAACAAAAAATTTTTCTTAATATTTACCAAAAAAATGAGTCCTGAAAAAATAGTTTAATCTACCAACTTATTAATACACTTATTGTTTAATACATTAGAATAATCTTTTATCTTGGTGTAATTTACAGAAATGCTTTTATTTTTAACCAAATTACTAATATAATAGCATTTAATCTGTTGTGAAAATTAGACATCATTAATTTTAACTCAGCCTAATATATATTCAAAAAGACTTGACTATTAAAAAAGATTGTGACTTTAGAAAATACTGAAATATACTTAAGAGCCAAAACAATAGTCTATATTTTAGCTAAAGTTAAAAACAACAATTCATAAATTTTTACACTTATATATAAATCTAAATTAGAAAAATAGACAATTATATTACCAATAGTATTAAAGAAGCCAAAGTTTTTAACAGAACCATTAATGTAAATTAAAATCTTAGACAAAAATGTATCTTTTAAACTAAAACAAACAATATTAAAGCTGTACATATTAGTCACACTTATTTTGAAAAAATGTTTAAAAACAAGTAGAAAACTTTAAACCAAACCACTATTTCTAACAAAATTTAATATCTGTGTAAACCAAAAAAAACCAAATTTTTAAGATTCAACTATTTCTATTGTTAAAATCTTTTAAAACAAAACATTCTCTATAACTATTCAAAAATTAATCTACAAAAACAATGCTAAAACATTTTGAAAATCTATAAATCTAAAAGCATTTTATCTGATTTAAAATATCCAAAACAAGAATATTATGCTTAAAACAAAAAGCATTAAGCAAATTATTAATTAAGAATATATTATTATATAAAAAATTTTTAGTAATTTTAGCCAGAAAATTGTTTATAGTATTGATTTTCAACTTAACAGAAAATTAAAAAAAGTTCTAAAAAATCCAACTTAAAATCTGTAAATTCAACAATTTGTATTTAAAAAACTGATTAAAAATACTTTTAACATTAGCAAAATTTATTATTGATGCTATCTTTTTTTCTGTTTAAACTTGATTAAAAGTTTTCAAATTATATAAAAATAGATAATATACAATTTTATTAAAAAAGTTCTTTGGCAAACTAGTCTTAGATTTTAATCTCTTTCTAATTAGACAATTTTACTTTTTATATATATTTTTATTAATAAAATTAAATTGAGTTCTGTATTTAACAATAGGCTGCAAAACACCTGAAACCAAATAGAAAAATTGTTTATTTAAAATAGCTTTGCTTAAAACTATAGACAAAAAAAACTTTATATTCAAATTTGTTTTTTTCAAATTTAGACCAAAAAAACTCTTAGTTAACAAAAAAATGTCTAAATACTAATAAGTTTTACCAGTTTTTATAATTGAAATAAAAGATTTATTTATATTTTAAAAAAACATTATTGGCTCTTGGATTGATTAAAATAACTACTGTTTTTTTTGTATTTATTAAAATATTTATAATATCAAAAAATTTATTAACAATATTTAAAATGTTTTATATTACTGTATAATAATTACTGATCTAAATTGTATTATTCACAAAAGCATCAGTAGTTAAATAAAAAGTCAGATTAATATTGAATCTAATTTTGTCAGTTTTAGTAACAAATTTGAAATTCATATAATATTCAAACAGAATTTTTTGCCTTTTTATTTTACACAAAAGAGAGTCAAAAAATTCTCCAAAAAAAAGACAAAAAAACTTTATTTTAATCTAGTTTATTATGAATCTTATAATTTTTAGACAAATCAAAGTTTATTATAATTCTATTTATATAACTATTGTAAATATGGCCAAAAAATTTGATAAATCTATTACATATTTTAACTTATTTCAAACTGTTTTTCAGATGTGATTAGTTTACTAAATTATAAGCTTTATGTATGTTTTAAAGCACCAATTAGATCTTTTTATCTTTTTTTAAACCATTTTTAACAACAAATCTAATAATAAAAATAAGAAACTAAATTGAAATGTCTTTTAAAACTAAAAAGTTGTTTTTGCATAAAATTTTTTATTTGCTATAGACCTTAAAAATACAATCAAAAATTTTTGAAATAATTTTTTTTGTAGTTTCAATAAGAGCAATAAGTTTGGTGTTTATTAAAATGTTTTCTTATTTATAAAATTTTAAAATTATAGATATTTAGCTCTTTTTTTAAGTATTAAAAACTGATTTAATTATCAAGCATAAATTAGATAAACATAAAAGATAATTTAAAACAAACTTATTACAATATTTTTATATTTTATTAAAAATACTAAACAATTCAATAGCTTTATTATTAGAAAGATTTTTAATTATTAACAAAAATTTATTAAAACTAATTCACAATATTACACTAGAAAATGCTTTATTCTTAACCAGTATGCTTTTAAGATCTTTAATACTAATAATTCTAATTTGTAAAACTTAGAAAATACAGTACATTTGGCTATTTTATTATTTTAATATTATGTTTTTAAAAGAGCAATATTAGCTATAGAGCATATTACTTAACAAAACAGCTGTAATATTTTATTGAAATTAGCTCTTTTTTTGTAATTATTAAAGTTATTGGCAACAATTAAAACAACAACCAACAACAAACTTCTAAACTTTTTCCAAATTTTCTCATTAATATTACTAATCTGAATTATTCTTATTAAAATTATTAAGAACCACAAATATACTGTTATTTAAAGTTTTAACTACTATTGAATTGATATTACAAAACTGGGCCAACCTTTTTTTCAAAGTAATATTAGTATATATACTTAAAATAGAAACCAAAAAACAATTTTTGAATAACAAATATATTAACAAAAATTGACTAGCTACTTCTAATACTTTGTATATATGTTTAATAATAATATTATTAATTATTACAATAACACCAAAACTCAGATAATTGAAGTTAATACTTAAAGTAAAAATTCCAATTTTCTCAAATTTGCTTATAATTTAAAGACAAATCTTATATTTTAGTTTTGTTTTTATTATAATAAATACAAAATTGTTTTTATCTTTATGCTAGTAAAAGATATCTTTTTGCTTAGCAAAATTGTTTATTTTTTTAATATTATATGTAGTGAATTTTCAAATATGATTAGTTATTAGAATAAAAAAAACACCAAAAAATCTAAGCCAAAACACAATTAATTTAATCTTATCAAAACTGAATTAACAGAAATCTTAAGAGCCATTATTTTTAATTCTAAGCTGTTTACTTTGGTGGTTAAAATTTTGAAGCAATTTAAACTCAACTTAAGAATTTTAGTTTTTGTCAATAGAAAAAAAAAAGATAATAAATATGATCTATCTAAGACAATGTTCAAATTTAAATTTAAATTCAACAGTCCAGAAACAGGAAATAAAGCAAATAGAAAAACAAATACCAGAGACACCAAATTCATATCACTTAGTCTATATACAATACTAAATATTTAATTTGTCAGAAGTTTCAAAAAAACTAAGCAAGCATTAATAAACAAACTATTTTACAAAATAAAAAAAGCTTTAAAAAAACACAAAGCACCAAAAAAAATGATTTAAAACCAGAACCAAAGTAATTATTATCAAAGACAGCAGCAAACAAAACCATTTGGGCTTAAAATTTGCCACCAAAAATAGCAAAACATAAAATGTGAACATTTTTTCTAATGTATAATTTGGTTAATTAAAGATAATTTTTATATAAGACAAACTTTTTATATATTTTTAAAAGCTTAAAAGTAGATATATTTGGCATATTACATTCCAAAATAAAATATTTAAACTATTTATACTTTTTACATCAAACCAAATCCAACCTAGTACAAAAAAACTTAATATTACCCAAAATTGGCTCTGTAAAAAAGCTAACTCTAAATTAACTTTTAATTTAAAACTAATTACAACATAATAAACCCTATTGCCAGTTTTAAATAAACAATTAATAACATGAGTTTTTCTATCAGTCTTTTTTAACAAAACACCAAAATTATAAGCAGTTGTTTTTATTAATAAAGCAAACAAAAATATTTTAAACCAATTCTTTGATATCCAAATATTATAATCTTTAACAGCTCTGGTTATATACACTAAGTTTTTTCTAATTAAAAATAATTATTTAATTGCCAACCAATTTGTTTAATTTAATTTAACAAATTTTATTACAGCTTTTTGTTACAATCTAATTAGTTGTAATTAAATTGATATAATTTGACCAAACTTAGATACTATAACAATGATTATTTTTTTTGGCATATTTATGAAAATTTTTTTAATTACTACAGCTTAATCTAAATAAATTTTTTGTTTTTTAAGATTGCTGTTTACAATAATATTTTTTTTTGGCCAATAATGTGGTTTTTTTTATGTTTTTTTTAATATAAAATATAAATCTGATAAATTTTTTAAATTTTAAAGAAGTAATAGCTTTTTTAAAATTATTATTAATTAAAAAATATTTCCTAATTACTTGAGTTTTTGTAATTACTAATTTATTTTCTATTATTGAAAAATTAATATTCAAAGCAAAAAATTTTCTAGCTACAACTTTTACTTATATTTTAACAATTTTGGAATCAATTTATTTTTTGTTCAAAGAAATATTGAAAAGAAATAAAAAAAGTTCAATATTTTCTTCTATTTTAAAATTAAAAAAACTTTTTTTTCAAAAAAATATGCTTTTTAAAGAATTTTAAATATAGAAAAAAAAAAGTTTTTTTAATATTTTATTATATTATAATATTTATTTTAATTTAATTATAAACAGTAATTATTTTTTTTATTTAAATAATAATAATAATAATAATATATTTATTAAAGTTAATTTTATTTTAATACATCATTAAATTATTTAATATTTGGTTTTAAAAACAAAACAAGTTGTATTTTTACTTATAATTTTAACTAATTAATTTATTAAATTATTTATTTTAAAAATTAAGCCAATTAGATAAAAATTAATTTTTTTTTCTGTTTTTAATTATTAAAATTTTTTTAGATAAATAGTTTTTTACACAATTTTGTAAATTTAAAATTAATTATTTAAATTTTCTATATAAAATTAATATTTTAAGTTTTTTTAAATATTATTATATAAGTTAAACTTGTTAATTTATTTTTTTGTTATTTTTAATATTATTGTTTTTTATAATAAATTTTTTTAAATTATTGTAAATATTATAAATATTTTTAATAAAATTTCTAATATTAAACTTTATAAACAATAATAATATAATATTGTATATTTAAGTCATATATACTTTTAAATACTGTTTTGGTTTATTAATCAATTTTTATTAAAAAAAACAATATAAAAAAATTATTATATTAAAAAAAACTGTTTAATTTAAGTTAATAATTTTTTTTTGGTTTTATTAATTTTATTTTTATTTAATAATTAAGATATTATTATTATTATTTTTAGTTTTTAAATTAATTTAAACAATATTATTATTAAAATTAATACTTTAAAAAAAATTCATTTCAGTTTTCAGGTAGTACTTTAATGTTTTTTGTTTTAAAGAAATCAGTATTCTATGATGTTTTCAAATTACTTAAAAAATTTAGTATTACTTTTATTAAGCAATTGTTTGATAAAAAGAATTTGGTTTTTGATTGAAAGAGTTTTTGTCATTAAAAAAGACTCAATCTTAGGAGTTCTGTTTTTGTATAGTTCAAATTGACATATAAGTATTTGATCAACTCTTTTTGTCATATTGTTACATAGCTTTTTGCTGGTAATGCTCAGTATTTGAATGTTTTTGGTTCTAATGGTTTTTCTACAATATAACAGTATCTTTCTGATGCTGATTTGAATATTATTAATGTTTATACAAATAGATCTTTAAAAAACTTGAATTTTTGTAAAATAAGATATAGTACAATTGCATTTTTTACAGACTTGAATTTAAGCATTAAATTCAAGATTGGTGGTTTGATTTCTTTTACAATGGCTAAGTTACAAACAATTGTTCTGGTTTTGAAATGTGTTCTTGCAAATAATAGTATTGTGGTATATTTAAACAATTAGGTCACTCTGAATGCTTGTAATGCTAAATTGAGATTGGTTTTATCAGATTTCTACAATTAGTGTTAAATAGAAAAAGATAATATAATAAACTTTATTAGAAATAAGAGACTTAATATATCTTGGTCTAAGATAAAAAGCCATTCAGAAATTTCAGACAATAAGCATGCTAACAAGTTAGCTAACTTAGCTTTGTGTTTGAATTTGATACTTTCTGTTCTTGTCAAGAAGATTTATATTAAGGCTGGTAGAATAAAAATGTCTGGAAATATTTATCATTTTGTACATAGTATCTTTAGAGCTATTTATCAAGCTTAGTAGAAGATAAGATCTAAATCTAATATTATTAATACAAATATGAATTGGATTTGGACTTTTTTAGTGTAGTATCTTAATTTACATATAGTATCTGACTTTATAAGTAAACTTATCACTAATTTGTGCTCATATTTTATGAAGGCTTTACATTGTTATTTGCCAGTCATTATTAGAAAATGCTTGTTTAATAAGGCTTATTCCAGTGTATTATGTTTTCATTATAAAGAAGTAAAACTTTTTGATTATTTATTTACATGTGTAATAGACTCTTCTATTCATATAAAATTGTTTAATTCTTATATAATTTAATAGATTTTTATATTAGAATTGAGTCTATTTTTGTTTTGTGTTATATAAATGTTTTCTATATATGCTTTTAACCCTGGGATATATACTGCTTTATATAAAGATTTTATTTTTAAGAATTAATATTTGAAGGCTTTATCCATTTTTAGATGTACTATAATTATTGGCAAAATGATCATTGAATTGGTAAAAGGCTTGGAAATGACACATTAAACAAAGATATAAATAATAAAAGTCAGATTTAAAGTGATTATAGATAAGAGAGGTTTAATTATAAGTAATAATTTGGTGTCCCAGAAATTCATGGGTTTTTATCATTGCTTTTTAATGATATTATTAAATTATTTGGTATTGTGAAAACACATGATGTTAGTTTTAGTTTTCACAAATCTTGCAGTTTTTTTTCTGGTATTAATAGCACAATATCTATTAAGATAGATTTATATTGTTGTTTTAATTGGCCCAAGTAGCTGGTTATATATAGAAAATACATAATTTACACCTAGTTTAGATTACTTAGTTTAATATATTATACTAAATGACATTTAGGTCTCATTTATAAAATGTTAATAATAATAATAATAAAATTGTATTTGACAAAAAATTACTAATTATTAATGTTATTTTAAGTATTAAAATATAGATTATTTGGCTTTAAATTATAAAGTATTTTTGTTTTTTTTAATTTTTAAAAATTTATAATTAATTATAAAATTTTTAAAAGTTATTTTATTAATATAAAATTAGACACAAAAACTATTGTTTTTTTGGCTTTTTTTTTTGTTGTTATTATTATTAATTTTGTAATTAATTTTAAGTTGGCCAAATTGGTTTTACTAATTAAGTATATTATTAAATCTATTGATTTTTTGGTTATTTTAATTACAAAATTAATAAATATTTTTTTTTTAAATATTATTACTTAGTAAAATTACAAATTTGACAATGTTTTCTTAATAATAATAATTTTATTTAATAATATTGTATTATATATTATAAATATTTTAATTATAAAATAAATATAATTATACAAAAAAAGTAAAAATAAAAAAATTTATAAAAAAATTATAATATTAATGTTTATTTTTGAATAAAAACCAACTTAATATTATGTTTTAAAAAAAAATCAAATTTTATTTGAATATAAAAAACAAAATAAATTAATACATGAAAAAACTCTTTCTTTCGTTGATCCCCTGACCATAACGAGAGCATAGAGTAGTCAAAGAAATATCTTCCTTTTCTCTTATTCCCTTCTGTTCCCTTCAGTTATTTCTTCAGACATTCCCCTTTTTGTGGCTATAGAACCGGTGGGCTTTGCTGCTGGTGGTTCTGGGTCCATTTCGGCTGGGTTGGGGACCCAGTCTGGTGTCAAAAATAAGTGTTTGATTGGTCTTCAATCTCATGGTGCGTCCTATAAGAAGCTGAAGAAACCTGTGGCAGTTGATGGTTTGGTGGAGTCGTCTGCTGGTGTCTCAAATGTTATGGATGAAAGTGGTGACGGACCTAATATTGGGCAATCGTGGGCTAGCGAGGTCAACAGCAAAGTAGACAGTGTAAGTGGCGTCTCAGACTTGGATAACTTGGAAAATGTTGTCGCTGAGGAAACTAGCTATGCAGAGTTGGATGTTTCAGGTTTGGATGACGACATGAACGATGCCACGCCAAGGAAGACGCGTACCCGCACCTATGTGCTGAACAGTAAACTGCCACCTCTCTCTTTCAATGTGCTAAGTGATGGTGAAGACACTCTGCCTCTTCCGAGTCCTAATCTTTGTGGGTCCAATCACCTTCCTCTAGTCGGGTCACGTGCTCCAGAGAAACGGAGTTTTATTTCGTCAAAATCGTTTGTATTGGATATTGAGCTATCTGCTATTCCTGGCAAAACTATTGGTGATAAGTTGGTTTGTGTGAAAAAAATTTTTTATCAGGTTAATGGTTTTGGGGGGACTTCGACTCCCTCAAAATTTCCTGGAATAATAAGGTCATCATTTACATCTGAAAAAAGTTTGTTTAAGGTGAGGGAAATGGCAATCAGTGAAAAAATATTGGTAAATGATGATCTAAGAAAAGTAAACAGCCATTCAGATCGGGAGGTGATCATCAAGAAAATCTCAGTAGATCTTCTCAAATCGGCAATTGAGGCAGTATTCTCCAAGTTTGGCAAGATTGTTTCAATTAAAGTGCAGCTTATTGGTCTTTGGCAAAAGGCCCTGGTGGAATATGAATCATCTGAGATGGCTGATTTGGTCGCAGCTAGATGGTCTGTGCTTATGGAAAAAAATTCTGTTTGCATGGCAAAGGCTAATATTGATAAACAAACGTGAGTATCGAGGGATCAGCATCGGGCTTTGCTCTATACTCTTCCAGTTGGCACCAATGCTTATGATCTCTCCAGTTTGTTGGAATTATATGGTGGGAAGACTTGTTATATCGGCCGTAACCCTAGTTCATATGTTTGTAATAGATGTGCTGTAATTTGTTTTGGTAATGAGGCATCCAAGTTGGCTGCTATTGGTACCGTTCCAGTTTTCAGAAATGTGAGTTTGCATTGGGCTGGTCTTTCTTTGGCCAGTTGTGCTCATTGTAAATAATTCGGTCATGTTTTGGTCAACTGTTCCTTGGGTGAGTATTCTGGTGTTCGAGGAAGGAGGGTGGTTTCTGAGCAAAATCAGGTTCGTCTAGCTGGGATATATAAGAGGAAGTCGGCCCCTGTCGCTCGTTCAGTTTCTTTTGGTGGAAAGACATGGGCCCAAGTGGCAGGCCGTTCTTCCTCTCGTGTTGTCTCTTCGGGTGCTCCTGGTGTCAGTTTGGTCTCTGGTTCGAAGGCTTTCTCAATGGATTCCTTCTCGTCTAGTGCCGCCGATCTAGGTGGTTGTCTAGCTGTGCTGGAACGCTCCATGGAAATTCTCGCGGACCAAGTCTCACTCATTTTAAAGAAATTAAGTTTTATTGACTTGGTGCCATTGGCGCCTTCTCCCTCAGCTCTTCCTTTGGTGTCTTCAACTGCCATTGTTTCAGATATGGACTCAAGTTTGGATTTGGATAGCACATTGTTGTCGTCTGCCTCTTCTTCTTCCAATGTTGGTGGGTCAGTTGTTGATTTCAGTCTGAGCAGTTCTAAGGTTTTGACTGCCAAGATTGGTGGTTTGGAGTCAAATATGATGGCTCTTGAGACTTCGGTTCACTTGGTCTTGGATAGATTGGATCATCTGCATTCTGGATCGGGTTCGTTGGCTTTTCCTCCATCTCAATGAGTAGTTTGGTTTGGAAATTTGCTATGTGCAACGTTTGAGGTATCAATGTTCCCGCGAAGCAAGCGGATGTTGTTCGTTGGCATGTGAGCTCAGGAAATATGGTTTCTTTTATCACTGAGACTAAGTTGAGGTTTTTTTCTGGGCCATGGTTAAAAGATAAATTTGATGGAGTGCAAATATTTTCTTCTGACTTGGATAAGAGTTTCATGGGTGCTGGGGTTGCGATTGTTATGAACACTTTTTTGGCCCGTCATGTATCTAAAATGGAGGAGATTCCTGGTCGGGTTATTTCTGTTCGGCTCCTGTTTAAGGGCAAGCTCTTGGTTACTGTTTTGGGGTTGTATACTGGTGTCTCCTCTGGGGCTAGATTTGGTCAGGCTTCTGAAGTTAACACTCTCATTGCAAAGGCAGTCAACTCCAGCAATTTTGTTATCTTGGGTGGGGACCTTAATGAGAATGGATTTGGTAGAAGTGCCAGTTTCAAGTTTTGCTTAAGTTTAGGTTTGGTCAATTCATTTGTTGATCATCATTTGGCTAATTCTTATATGTGGAGCAATTTGAGAGGGGTTGGGAAAACAATTGATTACATTTTTGTTGGTAGTAATTTGTTTACTGTTGTTGCTGGCCATCAAGTTGTTTCTGTTTCAGATTTCTTTGACACCGATCACAAGGCTGTTGTAGTTTCAGTCAGTTTGAGTGGCCTTCTAGATATACAATTGAACAGTTTGCGCAAGCAGACGAATAAGGATCGTTGGAAGTTCAAAATCAAGAATGCTGACTGTGTTGGATGGGCTAAGTTTAAGGATCTCTCGTCAGCTAAACTTTTGTCTTTGGGTGAGGTGCTCTCTGGTGCCGAAATACGTGGTGATGTAGATGCTATATGGACAGTTTTGGTGAGAGCTGTGGTGGATTCTGCTAATGTGACATTTTCGAGGCATTGGTTTAGTAAATTCAAGTGTTCGAGAAACAAACATTCTTCTAGGTTTTTTGGTCTGGAATTGTTGGTGGCCAAGATTGTCAAGAAATTTTGCTCTGGTGACTTGCTGGGCGCTGATCGTCTTGTGAATAAATGGTCGACTCTGGATGACGCGAAGACTCATGCTTTTAAGGACTTGGTTGGTTCGGATGTTAAATCTGATGTTGTTGTTAGGCATTTGTTATTGGTTCGCAGAGATTACAGGAGATCGAAGATGTTTGAGTCAAGGTTGGCTGAGGAAGCTTCAGTTAGGAAGGCAATTGAGAAGCGCATGAATAATTTCTGTTCGGATAAGGATAGTATGATCAGGAGCGTGTTGGAAAGGCCTTTTCGCAAGGTTGTGTTGGATCACTTGATAGTTGATAATGATCTGGTTTTGTTGCCTGAAGAGGTGAAGTCCAGTGTGGATAGAATAATGGAGGGGTGGATGAGAAAACGCTTCATGCAGTCAGTGCTTCCTGGTCTTTGGGCTTGTCAGTACGCACCTTTGGACTATGTTTGGGATGATGCTTTTTCAGGTGTTATGAGTGCAATCAGTATGGACGAGTTACTTTCTGTTGTTGATGGTCTTCCTGATGACAAGGCTGCTGGTTTGTCTGGTGTTCCTAATGAGTTATGGAAACATGATGGTGAGGTGGTTTTGGGGTGCCTGTTGGCGCTGTTTAATAAATGTTTGTCTGGTGGTGTGGTGCCTGTTTTATGGAAGAGGACTTGGGTGTCAATGATTTCTAAGCCTTATGACTGGAATGGAGTTCTTACAAACACTCAGCCCATTGCTTTGATTGAGACTGCCAGGAAGATTCTTTTCAAGATTCTGTCTGACCGTATTTCAATGGTTTGTAGCAAGTTCAATGTTCTTCAGGGTGACAACTTTTCGGTGCTGAAGGGTACGTCAACACAATCTCCGGTGTTTGCTGTCGGTTCGGTAATTGAGGATGCCATTGAGAAGGATAGGGAGTTATGATTGGTCTTGCAAGATATGCGGAAAGCTTACAATTCAGTTGAGTGGCATCATTTAAGAGCTAGTTTGTGGCGTGTCAAGATGTGTGAGAGGTTCATAAGGTTTTTTGGTGGTATTCATGAGGATAAAGTTAATAGGGTGATGACTGACTTTGGTTTGTCTAGTGGTTATAAGGTGCATGATAGGCTGGACCAGGGTGAGGTCTTTTCACCACTTCTTTGGAGAATTTTTTACGATCCGCTTTTGTGTGAGGTTAAAAGGCACAAACAATTGTGTAAGTACTGGATTGATACTAAGTTTGTTTCAAAATCTGGCAGAATTAAGAGCAGTAATGGTTTAACATCATATTTTTCAGCTGGTGCGTTTGTCAATGATACGATCTGGGTTGGAAATTGTCAGGCTTCTACTCAATATGCTCTGAACATTGCCAGTGAATTTTTTGTGATCAATGATATTTCTATCAATAGTGAGAAGACGGTAACTATTCCCATCAATCAGGGCGTTAAAGTTGCTTCACTGAACATTTGTGGTCAGCCAATTTCTATTGCCAAGAAAGGGGAAGCACATCAGTATCTGGGTATTTTTCTGTCGACTGAAGGGCTCTCCAAGCCAAGTGTTGCCAAGGCTTATGTAAATGTACGTTTTTTCGTCAATGTTGTGCTTAGGAAGGCTATTACAGACAAACAATTCTCTTATCTGGTGTCAGCTGTTTTGCAGCCTATTGTTAGCTATCGTACTCAGTTCAGTTTTGTCTCATCTAATGTTTGTCACAAGTGGGATGCCTTAGTTAGAAAGGGTCTTAGATTCAAGGCTTGTCTCCCCCGTGATTTTTCTGATGCTGCTTTGCATCATTCCTTATTATATGGCCTAAAGCTTTTTGAGCAGGTGCAGTCAGAAGGGAAGGTTGCTGCTTTGATGGTGTTCTCTAATGCCTTTGGCATTCTTGGGCATTTGTTTAGACATAGGTTTTTGGACCTACAGGTTCTTGGTTGGGCTTCTTTGGATCCTTTGCAGTTTCCAGTCAGGTTGCGTGTTAGTCCAGTGAACAATTTTTTGGCTGGGATGGTGAAGATCTTTCTGGACAATGAGCTTACTTTGGTAAACAACCTTCCCACTGTATTTCGTAGTCCTGGTCAGTTTCTATTGTCCTCTGTTCTTGGAAAGTCTCTGTATTTTGATTTGGTCAAATCTCTTAAACATTTTGGTGTCACTTTTGGTGATCGGCTTTTTGATAAGAAAGGTGTTTTGTTGAATTGGAAAACTTTTTGTCATTGGAAAAGGTTGGATCCATGTGGTTCTGTGCCTCACTGGTTCATGGTTTCTTCTGAGTTTTTGAAAGGTCAGGATTACTCATTTTCTGGTTCTGTTGGCTCTGCGGAAAAGCTTGGTTTGGACATTTTGGGGTCTGGGGAATTTTCTGCAGTTAAAAATGGGTTGCATGACATTTGGTCAGGCTTTTTTGAAGTTTTCATGGATGGGTCTTTGAGGAATGCAGGCTCTGCTGAGGTTGTCTGTGGTGCTGCTGCATACTTTCCGGTCTTGGATAAGAGCATTGGTGTCGCTGTTCGTGGTCTTTTGTTATCTACTATGGCCGAGTTACAGGCTGTTGCTTTGGCTTTGGAGTGTGTTCCTTCTTTAAGTACTGTGGTGTTACATCTTGACAGCCAGGCTGCCATTGATGCATGTGTGTCTGAGATGTCTTTGGTTGCCCCTGATTTCCGTAATCAATACTGACTAGAAAGGCGTCATATTTTCAATTTGGTCAGGAATAAGGATTTTAGTGTGAGTTGGGTTAAGGTGAAAGGACACTCTGAGATTCCTGGTAATGTGAGAGCTGACTTGGCTGCTGGGGCTGCCTCTGGGTCTCCCTTTTCCCTTTGTGCTGATGTGCGTGAACATTTTTTGGTTGCTGAGGGTATTGCTGTTTCTGGTAATGCCTGTCATTTTGTCAGGAATATTTTTCGATCAATTTGTTGTGCTCGTTGGGAAGCTGGGCCTGGTTGTGATGTAGTTCCGGATGTGATGATTGGTTGCATAGACTGGGTTGTCATGGCAAAGGTGTGGCATTCTGATTCTCATATGCTTGCTGAGTTCACTAGCCACACATCCTCAACGCTTCGCACTTATGTTATAAAGGCTGTGCACAGGAGGTTGCCGGTGGCTGTAAGAAAGAGGTTGTATGATAAGTGCTACCCTAGTGTGTTGTGTTTGTTTTGTGGTGAGGTGGAGTTCTCTAATCACGTTTTTACTTGTGTTCATGAGTCTGGCATTCGTGGTGAGATTTTGGCGGAGGCTTCTGCCCGTTGGTCAGCTTTGGCTGGTGGTTCCCCTACTTCTGCTGTGTTGTGGGTTTTGTCTCAATGTTCCATTGATGTTAGACTGTACACTTTGGTGTGCAAAGGGTTTGTGCTGGAGGAGTGGTATGAGGAGGCTTGCAATGTTTTTAAGGATAGAAAGGTGGCCACTGCTTGGATTGTTGATTATGTTAGATTCGTTGTTGGATTATATTGTGCTAAAGTGTGGTTGGCTAGAGCCAGCCACTGGGTGGTAATGGAGAAAGCTGGTCTGGTCTGTGACGTTGGTGTTGTTTCTGGGCTCCCTTGTGGTGTGTCTTCGGTTTTGTCTGACAGTGTTGTGAGATTGCTTGGTTTGGCCAATTCCTTTGCTGTTAGCTTTGGTCGTCGGAAGCCTTATTGTTTCTTTTCTGGTCTGGGTGGCAGTGTGCGGGTAGTTATAGATGTGTAGTGTTGCCTTGTCTGGCCTGAGTGGCTAGCCACATGTAGAAAGTGCGTGAGTCGCGTTTAGTTTGAGCCTCTTAGTCTGGTTCTATGTACTAGATAGCGATTGGACTGCGCTCATTAAATGGGTTAATAAATTAATAATAAACTAAATTTATTATATCAAAATTAAATCAAAATTTTTTTAATTACTTATTAAAAAAATATGGCTTTTAAATACTTAATTTAATAAACAAAAATATAAAAATCATTAAAAAATTATAAAAAATAAATATAAATTAAAAATTTTATTGTTTAAATATTTAATTAGTATGTTTCTAATAAAATATTTTATATATAATTTTATTTATTTGAATATTATTATAATAAAATTTTTTTTAATAATATATTAAAAAAATGATATAATTAAATCTAATTGTTTATAATAAAAAAAGTATATATGTAAAAAATTTTTTAGAATAATAGAAAAAAAACATGTAAAAAAAACTTATATATAGCTAAATTTTTTAAAATTTACATATTATATTAATATTATTTTAAATTAATTAACTTAATTTAAACTTACTTAATATTATTATATAATAGTTTTTTTGGTTATTTTAATTGCTAATATTCTATTTTAATTGCAATCAGTTTCTTGTAAGTTCTTTAATTCTGTTTATATAATAATATTACTATTATATTAAAAACTTTTTCTTAATATTACAATATAAATTATTTCTTAATTTTTGATTATTGTGTATATATTTATGTATTCTTTTTAAGAGACTAAACTGAAATCTATCTGCTATCTAGAATTTTCTCTGAGACTATTCTTGCAATTGTCTAATGTGTTTTTCTAATCTAGAAATATAAAATATTAATAGTCTTTAGCACTTTTTTTTATTTCTATAATAAAGCTTTTATCAATTAATAGCAACATAAATAATCTTAATCAGAAATTATTTTTTTAAGAGATTCAGTTAATAAATAATAGTTTTATTCAATAAATAATACAAATAAGTTTTTTAATACTTTAAATTACAATTATTCAGTTTTTAATATTCTTTTTTATTTTTTTTTGATTAAAAATTTTTGTGGATATTTATATTAAAAATAAAAACTAAAAGATAATTAAAGTAAAATTATTAGATGAATTATTTAATAACTTGTTTTATAACTTGTTATTTTTCTTAATATTAAAGCTACTATATATTTTTATGTTTGTAGTTCTATAAAAAAACACATTATAATACTTTTTTTTTAATATTTCAACTTGGTGTTTGCTGCTATTACCAATTGGTATTGATTATCATTGCAAGCTAGTGCTTATTACTATTGTAAGATGTTATTTGCTATTATGTTAATTATTATCTTTCTAAGATTATTATTATGCTATATTATAATTAGATAATTTATAAAATTTTATAATTTTTTTTGCTAAATTTTTAGATTATTAATTAAATAATAAATAATAAATAATAAATTAAAAATAATATTAAAATTTTAATTATATATTAATAATATTAATTATAATTATAATTAATAAAATTAAAACAAATTAATTGATTATATTTTTTAATTAACTATTTTTAAACCATAATTGTAAATCTGAAATATTAAATTATATTATTAAAAATATACAAAAATATTAAAACATAATAAAATCTGTTATTATTAGATTATATACTATAATTATTATATTTTATTAGTGTTTTTTAGTTTATCAGATTTTTTAAAATTTTATTATAATTAAGCTAATTGCTAATTTTTTTTTGTTGTCAATTAATATTGTTAAATTAACTTTAATTATATAGTTTTTTATTTAATTTTAATATTAATTTTTATAATATATATTGTAATTTGTTGTATAAAAATTTGTTATTTTTAACTTATAATAATATTAAATAAAATAAAAAATTTTATAATTAAAAAAAATTTCAGTATTTTTGGTTAATAATTTAAGCAAAAAAATTATTAATTTTAAAATAAAATATATTATAAATAATTTTTTTAATAATAGTATAATTAATAATCTTTTGAATTTTTTAGTTAACAAAATTTTTTATTAAAGTAATGATTTTATAAAAGCTTTAAGAATTTAATATTAAATATATAATTAATATATAAATTATTTATAAAAATAATAATTTATTAATAAAATAACTGATTTTTTTTCTTTTTTAATTTTATAATTATAATTAAAGCAAAAAATAAAAAAGTTTTAAACATTGTTTTTTTTATAATAGTTAATAAAATTTTAATAAAAAAAAATCTTTTTGTTATTAAAACAATTAAACAAAATATTCTAATAATATTTTTTTTAAATATTAATAGTAAAAAGCTGTTTTTAATAGCTTTTAAAGCATTTATTTTACTTTTGACTAATGATTTTTTAGTTAAAGTTTTTTCAAAAAACACAGTTAAATTAATTCTAGTATTGTTTTTATTTTTTCTAAAAATCTAAATGTTTTTAATAATAAATTAATTAACAAGTTAGTTATTTTTGTTTTTATTACTAATACTATTATTAATATTTTATAAATAGCCAAAAAGACCAAAAAATCAAAAAATAGTAATAATTGCTTACAATTACTATTATTAATTACTAATTATATTATTAAATATAATATATTTTAATAAATTATTGTTAATTTTAAAAATAAAACAATTAATTAAGTTACTTAATTTTAAGAATTAAACTGATTAAATAAAACTCAAATTAATTAATTTTTAATTATTAAAATTTTTTTGAGTAAGTAATCTTTATTTTAATATTTAATATTATATTTAAAATTAAATTGGCTTTAATAAATTTTTTGTTTTATTTGTTGTCTAATTTTATTGAACTTAAATCTGTTTTAAAAGATAATATTAAATTGTTTTATATAAATTTTGCTTCTGAGTTTTTTATGGTTGTTATTAAAATTGTTATTGGTAATTTTTTTTTTAATCATACTTAAAATTGTAAAATTTTTTATAATAGTTTTTGGTTTGTCTTTTTTACTCTTTTTAATCAAAAAAATTATTATTTTAAGAAATATTTTTAAGATTAAATTAATTGATTTTTTTTTAGTTGTACTGTTTTTAAAATTAGTGATTTGATTTTTTAAGTTAGTAACTATATTTACTTTATTTTTTATTTTTTTAATTCTTATTATTATCAATATTTTGTTGTTATAATATTTAATTTTTATAAATGTTTAAATCTTAATATTATTAAAATTAATATTTTGTGTAAATATTATTATTATTAGAGATATTAAAGTTTAAAATATTTGTCTAATAATTATAAAATATTATTAACTTATTTTTTTAAATTGTTTATTAAGTTTATGGTTAATTCTAAATTTTTTGTATTTTTTATTAATAAAAAATTTTATGTTAAAGTTTTTGTTCTTTTTATTTTTATTTTTATTGTTTTTGCTGTTAATTATATAATCAAGTCAAGATTAAATTTTTTAATTAAGTTTATTATTGAACTTATTAATTTATTAATTGTATTAATTATTATTTTTTTAAATACTTTTTTTATTTTATATATGAAGCTTAAAAATATGATTTGTGTTATTAAAATAAAGTATTTATTCTTATTAAAATTGTAAATTAGTTTTTTTTGATTGTAATAATAATTAAAACTAAATACAATTATAATATTAATTATATAAAAAAATATAATATTGATTTACTTAATAATAAACTTTATACTAAGCTAATTACTTTCTAAAAACATTAATTCAATAATATTAAATCTAATATAAATATAACTACTATATTATTAATTAATTTTATTAAGAATAATAATAAAATGTTTTCTTAAAACAAATTTTTTTTATAATTTTAATGTAATTTAGTTTAACATATTGTATTAAATAATAATTAAACTATATATTAAATTTAATAAATAAAAAATAAAACAAAATTTTACAAAATATTAATTAAGAATTTATATTAAGAATTTAATATTAAAAACTTTAAAATTTTAAATATATCAAATTAATAATTATAAAAATAATAGAATTTATTTAATTAATTTTAATTAAATACATAAATAAAATATAAATATTTATAGTTAAATTAAAATAATTTTATAAAATTCCAAAAATAAAGTCTTTTTTTTATATTTTTATACTTATAACCAAAATAAAAAAGATATAATTATTTTATTTTTTAATGTATTTAATAATATTTTTATTAATAAAGTACTTATAATTATTAAAACTACTTAATAATATTTTATAAAAGTGTTTTTTTAAATAAAATAATAATAAATCAAACTTTTATTAAAGAAATTTATTTAAAATAATTTTAATATAATTTTTATTTTTTTTAAGAGTCTTAATTTTTGATAAAAAGTTAGTAATAAAATTATTTTTTCTTTATTTTTTTTATTACTATTTAAATAGCTAAAAAAACCAAATTAATTAAATTTTTTTTTAAATATTTATTATATTTAATAATAACTTTTTTAAATTGTTGAAATTTTTTAATATTAGCTTTAATTTTAAAATTAATTTTTTTTATAAAAAATAAAGATTTTATTTTTTTATTAATTTTATATTATTTGTATTAATTATAATGCTTAATATTATTATATAATAAATAAATAAATAAATTTTGTTTTAAATAATAATAATAAAAATACATTGATTAATATTAATTTTTAATTATATTGTTTAATATATTGGTTTTTAACTAATTAGATTATTAGATTATTTAATTTTAAAAATTAAAAATTTACATTTTTTCTGTTTTTTAATAATATTGTTTCTAATAATACTAAAAAAAATTGTTAATTATCAAAAAAAATTTTTTTTTTCTTAATTTTATAATTATAATTATAGTAAAAAGCAAAAAAGTTTTAAATATTACTTTCTTTATAATAAAAAGCTATTTTTAACAACTTTTAAAATATGTTTTTTACTTTTAACTAATGATTTTTTTTCAGTTAAAGTTTTTCTAAAAAATATATTTGAATTAATTTTAATATTGTTTTTACTTTTTCTAAAAGTTTTAAAATTTTCAATAATAGACTAATTAATAAGTTAATTTTTTCTGTTTTTATTATTAATATATATTTTTTTTATTAAGGATTTTATGAGTGCAGCCCAACCACTACTTAAATACATAAAATCAAACAAGATTCTAAATTAAATATGACTCATGCCTTTTCTATACATGACCAGACATTTGGTCTAGTCAAAACAGCACTATATACATATAGGATCCATTAAAGAAATATTATTTAAGAAACTAAAGCCCAAACCAGTAAGACAAAAACACAAACCAAAACACATATGAATATTCAACCTGACACCAAAGCTGCAAATGACCTTAACAGTCCAAAAGTTCAACAAACCAATAACCAATGATACAGCAGATCTATTATATGGTAAAAGATTGTGTTTCTTATAAAAGACTTTTAATTTGGCAGCAGATGACCAAATATTAGATCTATGACTTTTGGCAAGACTGCAAACCAACTTAACAATCAAACTGCTATTAGAAACAGAGCCAAGACATAGAACAGCATTAGCCACCCAGCTTTTTAATACAAACTTCTTGGCCAATAATATGTATAAATTACCAGATAATTCAGTTTCATGCAGAAATTGTATTATTTTACTTTCCACAGCAGAATCACCAGCCAGCTTATACCACTTCATATTAATGTTTAATAATAAATTCTTTCTGGCATTGTTATCATGTGCACATAAAAACAAATAATTAGAGTTCTCAACCATTTCACACTTAATGCACGTTACATTAGAATATTTAGGATTATACAATCTTTTTCTCATAGTAACCAGCAGATAATAGTGCAAAGCTTTTATAAGATAAGACTGCAAAAAAGCTGAAGATGAACTGATATAACTAAAATAAATTCTACTATCAAAATGCCAAACACTGAAAGACTTGGCTGCATCAACATCACCAGCAACACCAACATCCATGATCCCAGCACTATACTTGAATTTCCAACTGACAAAATTAACAGTATTGAACAAACTCCTAACAAAATAATGTGCATTTCTAGAGACAGGTCTATTCTCAATACTAAAAAAGTAACATGGCACACTTAGGGGCAGTACAGACTTAGAAAAAACTGTTGTATTAGCAAAAAAATCTGCTTGCTTATTCTTGACAATGCCTGAATGTTTTTTGATCTTTCTCCACATAACTGACAGATTTTTTTTTTGAAATAGCTTGACAAATATGTTTTTTCTTAATTTAGCATTTGTGGTGAAAATCAGGTTCAGACACACCCACATCAAACTTGTGTATATTCAACAATACCTAACTGTTTGTAAACAAGGTAACAGTGCTAAAGACAGGTACACATTTTAACACTAAAGCAATGGCTTGCAGCTCCACTAGTGTAAAGAACAGTAAGCCAAGAACTTTCACACTAATGCTTACATTAGCTTTTGAAAAATAAGCTGCAGCACCATTACAAGCACCAATAGACCCAAACTCTTAACAAAACTATCAGTATAAACATCAACAAAGCCATACTTGAAGACAAGCAAATGCTCAGAAATAAAACCAATATCACAAGAAAAGTTGGTAAGAGCAGAACAAAACACTATAGCCATACTATTGCCCAAACCACCATTTTTAACAAAATCAGTAATAAAGACAAACCAGGTAGAAATTAGATCTCTGGAATCAAGTCTCTTCTATCTGTAAAAAGTGTTTTAAGTGAAACACATACCATAATAATCTAGAAGTTGGTTGGCAAAAATAAGACTATATTTCCTGAAAAAAATTCTCACACCCAAATAACCACTGTTATCAGTAGAATTTTAGCTATTAATTAGCATGAAATTACTTTTATAATTTTTATTATTAATTAACATATATTATTATTATTTCAATTATCACTTATTAATTAGCCAAATTATCAAATATTATTACTCAATCAATAATCCGATTTGTACTTTAAAAATTTAGATGATCAAATTACACAATATTCTGAACCATTTAACATAGTCAAAATTTGCCGAAATTAATGAAAATTGGCCGAAATAATCAATAGTTCAGTAAAATAACTTGTAGTTTGCCAAAATGTATTTTTAGTTTACCCAAATTGTAGCAAAGAAAAAAGTGCAAGTTCAAAAACTAGTACTATAACAAGTTGTATAAAAGAAGAGCTTCTCTTTTCAAAAAAATGTATCTTCTCATAGTATCTTACCATAGTATCTTACTTTAGATATCTTAATTGAAACAAATCATCTTTTTACAAAATCAAATAAAAAAATTAAATATTCAAAAACCAAATCCTTTGATTATTATACTTGAAATTCTCTTAACACAACTAACGTTTTTGAAATTAATTAGCTACCAATTTCAATAATCTGTTAGTGACTTCAGGCCTGAATAGAAAACATTTCCCTTGATAAAATTCCATTTCTTTTATATTTCTTTTATTTTTTTATCATAATTATTAGAGTAGCCTACAGACAAGATGCCTGTAGAAGAGTTGACTTTCACAGCAAAGTAACTACACATTTTAGTAAGCTTCCAGATGAGCAATTTCTGGGAAAAAGTTGATGTTTACTACAATGTAACTACATAAAGTAACTGGCAAGGAATTGGCCATTCCACTTATAAGTCCAGCAGTTCAAATTATAGGAGATAATTTGAAGATAAATTCAGTTACTGGAGGTCCAACTATTTCCTGAGAATGTGAATTCACAACAAATCAACATTACCAACATTCAAGAAAAGAGACCAAAAACCTCCAGTAACATTTGGTGCTCTTCTATGGAAATAACACAGCAACAACAAATTCAAAGTGGTGACCACACCAGACACAACAACTCTAGAGTATTATCAGTCAATTTACACCCACTGCAAGCAAAGATTCAACATCCCAGACAGAATTGAAGTTGTCAAGAAATCAGTATACCAATACATTGAAAACCACATCAACAATTATCTTTTTAGAAACTACAACATTTCAGAAGTTAGAAGCAATCTTTACAATAATTTAGTGCACTATTCACAATTGGAAACAGAAGACCTGAACAGTGAAACACTTGCTACCTACTTTCAAGAACTTAATTTTAACATTATTGAGTATTGTGAAGAAAAATACCCAGTACAGTTCAAATACTTTCTTGACTTTGAATCAGAAACAAAAACAAGCAACAAAGACAAACAAAAAGTGAAACAATACTCAAAAACCATCCCAAACACTCCAAAGACAACTGCCAAACACTTGCAAACACTGAACAAGGAACCAGTGTCAAATTATCACTTTCTATTACATTATTTTCAATTTCACTTGCTTTGACCACAAACACCAAATTCACCACTCAACCATTTTTCCAGACCAGAAGACTTTCAGTCACCTAGAAATCCTACTTAACAGCAGAAACCAATATTAACAAGCACTAATATCATTGATTACTTACAGGAAAACGAAAGTAATCATTCAGAAAACTTAAAAAGTGAAGAAACTGAATCAGAACAAGAAGAAACTATAAAAAATGAAGAAGAAATGGCAACTGCTTACATTGCAAAGATCTCAGAATTTACTGGTGAAAACAATAATACCAGTTCTTAAGAATGGCTTGACAAAGTTCAAAAAGCAAAAGATATAAATGGTTGGAATGCAGCAAGAATGCTCAAAGCAATCCCATATTTTCTCCAAGGAACTGCAGAAGAATGGTTTGAAAACTTGGAAAACCCATTTAAAAACTGGCAAGCATTCAAAGATGTTTTTTTACAACAATTTACCAACAACAACACCTCTATCACTCTCCACAATTACTTTCACAATATCAAACAAGAAACATCTGAAACTGTTATGACTTATCTTGGGAGATTCAACAAACTTTTTTGACGAATTTGACAATTGGAAACCAATGAATACTATTCCAATACTCAGATTCTGGATCAGTTTATAGCAAGATTAAAAGACAAATTGATTAAGAAAGTCTGTCCACATGTACCAACAGACTTAGCAATAGCCATTAAACATGCAAAAAACTATAAAATGACAATGAAAGAAGCAAACCACACCAAACTTGTCAACCTAACTATTAGAGAAACCAGCTCAGCAGCTGGAAAAAAATAGACCAATTCACAAAAAAGGTTGAAAACTACTTTACAAACCAATAACAACAACAGCAGCAACCATAAAGATATCAACTACCACAAAGATGCTGTTATAGATAAACTTGGTGGAATATAGTAGTAATATTTGGTACTCTAATTTAGTATTCTAAGGTTGTATGTTTTCCACAAGATTGATGTTTATCAGTCTCTGAAGGTCTTTTCTGGATGAGAATTTATCTATTGAGTTCTTTGGTTATAAGGCACAGAGTTTGTCTTTCGTTGATTGCAACATTTTTTGTAAATATGAGCTTTCTTCTCCACACCAACGAGTACAGTTATTAGAATCTGGCATTGTCTTTTCGCTCTTCTGGTAAGCTACCAAGATAATATTAATATCCAAAACTTAGAGGGAGCTTCCCTCTTTTATCAGACTATCACGAAGTCTATTTTAAGACAGTTGATTTTTTTATGTTGCCACTCCAAAAAAAAAAAAAAAAAAAAAAAAAAATAAAGAAAAAAAAAAAGAAAAAAAAAAGAATTAATTCCTATTAATTGTTATGATCAAGAGCAATTGGTCCAAATTGTTAAGAGTTCGAGGCATTTATGCTAATGGCATCTGTTCTAGAACAAAGGTAGGAAATACTGATTTTAATTTCAATTAAAATCTGTAAGATTGGAAAACATGAATTGGTAAATTGGATTTTGTGTTTTTAATAATTATTGTATTTTGGACTATGGATATATAATAAGTAGAATATAAAGTAAAATTGATTTCTAACTAACTGTTTAACTAACTGTCTTTTCAACTTCTACAACTATTTGTTTTTATACATTCTTTTGGTTTTACAATTTTGCTTTCAATTGTTTTACTATTGCTAGCTATTGTTTTGTTATTGTTAGCTATTGCTCATTATTGTTAGCTATTGCTCGTTATTGCTATCTATTGCTTGTTATTGCTAGCTATTGCTCATTATTGCTAGCTATTGTTTGTTATTGCTCATATTTGTTCTATGTTATCTCGAGTTGTATTACATTTTTCTTGTCACATTTTTTTGTTATGTTTTCTTATAGCTTTTTGGTTTTTCTACTCAGGTAACAATGCAATCAAAACAATTTTGGATCACCATCCAACAACCAACCTCAAAATTGTTATTATTGTAGAATCTCAGAACATTGAAAACAAGATTACAGAAAATTGTAAAGAGACCAACAAAACAGGAGTAATCAATATTACTCTTCACTACAACAATCTTATTACCAATCTCCAACTTATTATTTACTAAGACCACAAAATCAAAACAGTTACTATCACCCAGCTCCACAACCAATACAGCAACAATATTAGCAATCTTTACCAATTCAGCAATATCAGACACCACCCACTCAACAATATCAAGTACCAGCCAGAAGATTGGTTCAACATAACCAATTTACATTCCAAAGTCAATTTCAGAATAACAACAACAGAATCAATCCAAATAACCAGTTGGTTCTCTGAAATTCTGGTCAGTAAAGACCCAATCACTATCACACTCAATCCAGTTATCTTACAATGGCTGAAGAATCGGATTTTCAACAACCTGCACTTTCTGAAGATAAAGTTGCAGCACCAAGATCAAACCCTTCTAACAACACTATTCCACTAACCCAAATTGCCCAAAATGCCAACCTCTCAAATATATTCCCATTCGAATTTAAAGCAAATGAATTACCATTCTTGCTTAGTAATACAGCAGCTAATGAACAAAAAGCTATCACTGCCATGTACACTGAAGCTATAGCAAAAGGAAAACCCATTTGGTTAATCTTAGACAGTAGATTAGCTGGCAGTATTATTACCTACCAATTAATACAACAGCTTCAAAAAACTGTTGACAGACTAGCCCAAACTGTAATTGTCATTGCAAATGGTATGAAAAAGACTCCAGTAGGAGAAATTGACAACTTCCTATTCACCATTGATGGAATTATCATTTTAGTCAAAGTTCTAGTTATAGATGCACCACAATACCAAGTGCTTGTTAAAAATAATTGGCTTCTCAAGGCCAATGCAAATTTAGATTGGGAAACCCAGGAATTGAAGATTTCATATCAAGAACAACACACTAGAGTACCTGCTACCTGTAGTACTTTTAATAAGAAAACTGAAAAAGCCTCAGTATTCGAATTTAAAGAGGAAAAAGAACTACCAGTCATTAAAACCTTTATGGCTCTTGGATCATTACCTAATTGGGCTGAAGAAACAGAACAAAAAATTTTTGAGGAAACCAGAGGATGAAATATAGTTAGATATTCTATACCAGAACCATGGAAACAACCACTTTACATTCTACTCAAATGCAAAGATTACAACAAGAAACTTTCATCAATAAGAGCATGTATTTTTTTAGAAGAAGAATATGAAACTCACACCTACTACTTTTGCAAAACATGCCATAAAGAACAATTTGGATATCCCAAAAGGAGTGAAAAATGTGACAACACTCTTTGTCTTACATGTAGAAATATGCTACCAGAAGAATACAACTGGATTGATGTTGTAATGAAAGGAAGAGTATGTGACCAAATCTGCCAATATGCCCTATTAATTTCAGAAAAAGTTAAAAGAGGAACACCTTTTGATGCAGCATACAACAGTGCTCTCAACAAACTCTACCACTATTCTTATGATGCTGAAATAATCTTTGATTTAGCAATGGCTTTAATTAATGGAGCCATACAGGAAGATGTCTGCTAAATGGAAGAAGCTGAATACATTAAATATACAATGGAATTAGCTGGATTCAACTATGAAGATGAGGTAAAAACATATCACCAAATTGCAAGCCACACATATCTAACCCAAAAAGCTTAAATTCAATAATTAGAGCAAATGAACATTCAATTGTGTGGAGAATGCATCATGCTTTGTGATGACAAATGGTGTCCAGAATGCTATGCTCTTAGCATCTCCTTACCCAGTAAAAATGACCAAGAAGAAATTAAATTCGGAAAACTGGAAACAAAAGAAGAAATTGCAATCACACCAATCTATCTTACTGAAAACCAGCCTGCTATACAACTCAAATACTTTAACAACAATGGAAAAGGAATAAAATCAGAAAAAACCCACGAAATTGATACAGGATATAACCTAAGATATTCTGGCAAAAATACTTTGGTTCTTCAACCAAAATTCTTAACCAAAATCAATCTCAGAATTGCTTTGGAAATACCACCAGAAGCAATAGTACAAATTGCTTTTCAATCATCATTGGCAAGCAAAAGAATCAATGTTAGAGAAGGAATTATAGATGCAGAATATACTGGAGACATTACTATTATGTTACAGAATGAAACAGATAAACCATTTAGGATTAAACATGCTAAAAAGATTGCCCAAGCAATTTATTTATCTTTAATCAACATTTCGGGTTTACAATCAGTTAACAACAGAGAACAATTGGAAAAAAGTGAAAGAGAAATGCAAGGTTTTGGTTTAACTGGACAATTTACAGTGCCAGTAAACATAGCTCTCAATGCACAGAATAAATCTTACCAGATTTTTCAACTTCTTCAACCAATTACCATTTCACTTTTTGGAAAACATCACGAAATTTACATTTGCTCAAAACCCACCACTACCCAACAAATCTTTGAATCCAATGAACAAATCTGTTTGAAGCATGAAATCTCAATCCCAAATGTTTATATTCTTAAAGTGATGAAAAAATTTTGAGTTACATTCTACAACCTCAACAATTACCCTATTGTCCTATTAAATAAATTAGAAATTGGAATCATACACAACAATATCTTCCAAGATAAAAACCCTCAAATTGTCTCTAATTTCACCAAAATTATAAGACATACTCTACTTTCAAATCCAAACATCACCTCCATTACTGAAAACTATCACCTGTTGGAAAAACTCTCTCAAATCAACATGGGTCTCTTAAAACCCCAACAACAAAGACAATTAAAACAATTGATAACTGAATTTGCAGATATATTTGCAAAAGACAACAATAACCTTGGAAAAACTGATATTGTCCAACATTAGATCTACACAGGAGACGCTCTATCAAAATGACAACAAGCCTATTGAGTTCCATTTACTAACCACCAATTTATCAGAGAAGAAGTCCAAAGAATGCTCAATAACGAATTGATTCAACCATTAAGAAGTCCTTGGGTCTCACCAATAGTTTTTGTTAAAAAAAAAACGGAAAAATCAGATTTTGTGTTGACTATTGACAATTGAATAATGTTACAATTAGAGATGTTTACTCTCTTCCAAGAATTGATGACATATTAGATGCTTTAGAAAAAGCCAAGTTCTTCTCAACTTTAGACTTAAAAAGTGGATACTGACAAGTCGAAATAATCCCAAAAGATCGACCCAAAACAGCATTTACCACTCAAGAAGGAAACTATGAGTTCAATGTTATGTCTTTTGGACTCTGCAATGCACCAGCAACATTCCAATGACTTATGGATGTCGTATATAAAGAACTCTTATGACAATCAGTAGTTGTCTATTTTGATAATACTAATGTGTACTCCTCAAGCTTTGAAGCTCATTTCATTCATCTGCGAGAAGTTTTTCAATGATTATGGAAAGCAGGATTAAAGTTGAACATTGAGAAATGTCACTTTGGAAAAACAAGCTTAATTTTTCTTGGACACATAGTTAGCAAAAATGGAGTCAAACCAAATTCTGGAACAATCAGTGCTGTAAAAAACTTTCAAACTCCCAAAAATACCACAGAGTTACAAAAATTTGTAGGATTAGTCTCTTACTATCAGAAATTCATCAAAGAATTCTCAGAAATTACCAAACTACTTAATTATCTCACCAACAAAAATGTGCCATACAAATGGATAGAAGAACAACAAAAAGCTTTTAAAACTCTCAAAACAAGATTGACAACAGCCTCAGTTCTTGCTTACCCAGACTTCAACAAACAGTTCCAACTAGCCATTGATGCTTCACACATAGCTTTTGGTGCCATCTTATCACAATTGGATGAAAATGGCCAGGAACAAGTTATTGCCTACACTAGTAGAACACTCAAGCCAACAGAACTCAAATATGGCTCAACTGAATTAGAAGCTGTCATAGTCATTTGGGCTCTTAAACATTTTCAACAATATCTGAAGAATGAAAAAGAATTTGACATTATAATTGACAATATTGGTTTCAAATGGCTCAATAAAAAAAAAACTAAACAAAGTGCCAAACAGTCTCAATGGAATGATTTCCTAGCAGACTACAAATATATTGTACACCACAAACCAAGAAAACTACACACCAATGTTGATAGTCTCTCAAAAATGAGACAAAATTAACACCACCAACAATTTCACTACTACTTACTACCACCAACAAAACAACAAAACAACAATGGATCTCAAAAATTACAACAATCTTAAAAACTATTTGGAGACTCTTACCATACTAGAAAATTGGTCTTCAAGTGAAAAACATTGATTACAACACCAATCTAAACAATATTTCATATATTACAATAAAATCTATTACAAAAATTGTAGAAACCTAAACCAACTACTCAGATTAGTACAGAAAAATGAAAAAAAAAACAATTCTATACAACATATATACAGATCTATCTTCAGTACACTTGAGAAGAGATAGAACAATTCAAAGAACACTTGAACATTATTTTTGGCTCCACATGTAAAAAAACATTTGACAATATGTAGAATTTTGTAATAGTTGTTAAAAAAAAGGAGGAACTTGTCCCACAGAACCTCTAAATCCAATCAAATTGGACAATTTTTTAACAAAGTTGGAATTGATTTAGTCGGACCATTACCTATTACAATCCAAGAAAATTGTTATATTGCAGTAGCAGTAGATTATCTCACTAAATGGCCTGAAGCTAGAGCCATTTAAAAGCAGATGCAAAATTAGTAGCAAATTTCATCTATGAAGACATTATTTGTAAACATAGATGCCCAATTGAACTTTTGTCTGATCAAGAAACACATTTTGTAAACAACTTGATACAAAAAATTTGTGAATAATTCAATGTCAAAAGACTTCTATTATTACCTTATTACCTCCAAACAAATGGATTTGTTGAATGTTTCAACAGAACATTGTGTGAATCTTTAGCCAAAGTCTCAACAGATTTTGAGCAGAAATAGGATATCTTTATTCCATCAGTGTTACTGGCATACAGAACACTAAAACAAGATACTATAAAACACACACTATTTGATCTTACTTATGAAAGGACAGCAATATTACCAATTAATTTCACAGTGGAAACATATCCAGTGCAACCAATCAATAAAAAAAACTTCCAAGAAACACTCTAAAGAAGAGCCTACACACTTCTTAGCACATTGGAAGAAAAGAAATACATAGTAGCCACTCATATTAAACACTCCTAAGCCTTACAAAAAAAAAGGCATGACAACAAACTGTCACCAATTACCAACAAATTTAAAGTTGGAAATAAAGTTCTCTTACACAAAACTAAAGCTGAAAAACAATAGAGTGGAAAATTTGAACATAAATGAGATAGACCATTTTATATTCACAAAATTCTAGGCAATAGATTATACAAGTTAAGACTTAATGACAAAATATTAGCAAAAGTTGTACATGAAGATCGATTAAAACACTATCACTTCAGAAACAATTCTGAACCATTAATTTCACAAATTGGTATACATTTTCCTTTAGTTAATTCTAAAGACATTTTCCGAAATTTAGAACCAATAATTATAATAGAACAACAACCAAACTTAAACACTTAATTCAACATAATCTTACAATAATCTTTTTAATAACACACAAAGACAAAAATAATAAATAATTAGAAGAAACATTCAAACCCAAAAACAAATAAAAACTCTATACCCAAAAATAATTTTTTTTATTCTTTTTCAAATTTTTGTTTATTAGTTAGTCATTTTTATCATGATTATTCTCCGAAATATTCAACAAATATCCCAAAAATTAATATTAGCTTTGAAAACACTTTCTGACTTATCCATAACGATTAATGGAAGTCAAATTAATTACATTCAGAAAAAAACCACAGCCCCAGTAGTAAATAATTCTCAGAATTATCACCTCTATAGAAGAAAAAAAACAAAAAGTTACTTTAGAAATCAATTACCAGAACTTTTAAAGCAAGCACTAAAAAAAAATCTTTTACCTGCCCCTATTAATATTCCACCAAATGCCACAATGCAACAAAAACTTCTACTATTCTTTAATGAACAGAACAATGAACATACCCTTATATATAGATATTTTCTTATTGGAAAAACCTTTTATGAACGAAAACTGGAACTTGAAGCAATCAACATTACTCTTAAGGCTATACAAAAACAAATTCACAATAAATTCAAGACAACAGCTGGACCAATAAACACTCACTACAAACTTAGAACAGCATCTAGACTCTATAATTTATTCGACATTTGTGAAAACATCCTACAAAATTTAATATTCCATCCAATGAAGATTCAATACATTGGAAAGCTCATAGAACTGAAATTTCAACAATTTTCAAACCAGATCACTTCAATTATCTTGGACCACTATTTTAACATTACAGATAGTGCTTGGACTTCGACAAAGCTCAGTCTTGAGGAGGAAATTATGTTACCAGTAGAATTTTAGTTATTAATTAGCATGAAATTATCCTCATAATTCTTATTATTAATTAGCATATATTATTATCATTTCGATTATCACTTATTAATTAGCCAAATTATCAAATATTATTACTTAATCAATAATTCGATTTGTACTTTAAAAATTAAGATAATCAAATTACACAATACCCTAAACCATTTAACATAGTCAAAATTCGCCGAAATTAATAAAAATTGGCCGAAATAATCAATAGTTCAGTAAAATAACTTATAGTTTGCTGAAATGTATCTTTAGTTCATCCAAATTGTAGCAAAGAGAAAAGTGCAAGTTCAAAGACTAGTACTACAACAAGTTGTATAAAAAAAAAGCTTCTCTTTTCAAGAAAATATATCTTCTCATAGTATCTTACCATAGTATCTTACTTTAGATATCTTAATTAAAACAAATCACCTTTTTACAAAATCAAATAAAAAAATTAAATATTCGAAAACCAAATCCTTTGATTATTACACTTGAAATTCTCTCAACACAACTAACGTTTTTGAAATTGATTAGCTACCAATTTCAGTAATCTGTTAATGATTCCAGGCCTGGATAGAAAACGTTTCCCTTGATAAAATCCCATTTCTTTTATATTTTTTTTATATTTCTTTTTTTTTCTTATTATAATCATTTGGGTAGCCTACAAACAAGATTCTTGTAGAAGAGTTGACTTTCACAGCAAAATAACTACACATTTTAGTGAGCTTCCAGATAAGCAATTCCTGAGAAAGAGTTGACATTTACTACAATGTAACTACATAAAGTAACTGACAAGAAATTGGCCATTCTACTTATAAGTCCAGCAGTTCAAATTATAGGAGATAATTTGAAGATAAATTCAGTTATTGGAGGCCCAACTATTTCCTGAGAATGTAAATTCACAGCAAATCAACATTACCAACATTTAAAAAAAGAGACCAAAAACCTCTAATAATACCACTTAGGCCTAACATGTCCAAAATTAACACACCAATCCCAGCCTAAAAAACATTGGGAAGAGTACTACTCAAGAAAGTGTTGTACAAAGCAAGAACACATATAGTGCCAGCTAAAAAACAATTCAAAGAATTAATAAGTAATATGACTGAAAAACAGAGAGGATGCTAGGGCATTCAATTGGCCACCTGTAAGTCTATTGCTCTGTGGTTAAAAACCTGTCAAGAGTTCTACCAGCATTATTAAAATTGACCAGATTGGCTATCAAACTTTTAATAAGCACCTGCTCAAAAAGCTTTAAGCTATATAGCTTAGAATAATACAGTGCTATATTAGAAAAGTTTCTAGGCAAATTTGCCTTAAACTTAAGCCTTTTTCTTAATAATTTGTTTCATTTCTCACAAACACTCTTAGAGACAAAGCTAAATTGAAGTCTGTAACCAACAATAAACTGTAAAATAGCAGAAACCAAATACAAAAATTGCTTCTTAGTGATGGCCTTCTTCAAAACCACATTTGAAAAGAATTTGATATTGATATGTGTCTTGGCTAAACTCGGCTTGAACAAGTCCTCAGTTAACAAAAAAATTCCCAAATAACAATGAGACTTGCTTTTCTTAGCTTCTAAAATCCTTAATCTGTTAATAAACAGTTCAGCCTTTTAGACACTTTGGTTAATGAGAATAGCAACAGTCTTCTTAGTATTTATTGAAATTTCATTAATAGAAAAAAACTCACTGGCTATGTTTAAGATGTTTTGTATTGCTGTTAAGCAATTTCCAATCCAAATTGTGTTATCAACAAAGATATCTGTGACAAAGAATAAAATCCTGTTATTACTTGGATCAAACTTGCCAGACTTAGTGTAAAATCTCAAACACATTCTGTAGCCATACAATTGTTCATGTTTTTTGACCTTAAAAAGCAATGAGTCATAGAAAATTTACCATAACAGTAGTAAAAATATCTTTTCTTGATCCAGACTATTATGCACAACATAACAATCAGACAAACCAAAATCTATTATCACTTGATTGAATCTACTATTGTATATATTACCAAAAAAGTTTATGAAACAGGAACACATTTTGATTCTAACTAAACTATTGAGCAAATAAGGCCATCTGACAAAATTATAAGCCTTGTGCATATCCTAAAGAACCATAACTTTCTGTTTTTTTTCAAAGTGTTTTTGATAATTAAGTTAACAGCAAATATAGAAAATTATATAGAAGTGTCATTCAATACCAAAAAATTGATACTGCACAAAATGTCAAATCTGCTGTAAACCAGAGAGATCCTGTCCAAAATAATCTTAGACAAAATCTTTTGTGCAGTTTCAATCAGTGCTATTAGTCTAGTATTGATAAGAGTATTTTTCTAATTATATGGTTTAGGAATTATAAAAACCCAGGACTTCCTCTATTACATAAGAACTTCTCCAAATTTTAAACACTTATTGAAAATGCTCAAAAGGTTATTGAGAACTAAAGAATTGCCATGTTTCCAGAGTTCATTGAAAATGCCAGAAAGCTTAGCAGCCTTCTTGTTTGGCAAGTTCTTGACAACCTGTAGAAGTTCATCTATACTAATATTATATATAACCCCTAAGAATGTTTTATCATTGACATAACTTAAGAGAGCATATTAATTAAACCAATGACTTGATAGAATACTAGAAACCAAGCATTTTCTCATCCAATCTTCCATTATAGTATTAATTAAAGACTTAACAGCCTGAGACTCCAAGATAAGTTTATTGTCAACAATTAAATAATCAAAAACCACCTTCCTGAAAGGCTGATTCAAAATGTTTTTTATTATTCTCTCTTTATTTAAACAAAAATTTTTTATGTGTTTTTCCACAGCTTTCCTGATAGAATTATTTTTGACAACTCTAAATTCGTGATACTTGGATTTGTGATAACTTTTTTTGACAACTGAGATATAATACAAAATATTCTCAATCCTAGTATTTTTGTCAATTATAATATAAACTTTGGATGTTTCTTTTTCATCTATGTCTGTCCAAATATTAACAAAGCAGTTAGTCTCCAAACTCAGACCTGAATTTAAACTATTGACAATCTTGAACATTAACAACTTCAACCTATAAAATTTTGAAGATAACTTGTTCTTTGTACAATCGAATTCACTGAACCAAAGTTTGGAGAAAATTTCATCAGCAGAATCAATTATTACCCCTTTGAGAATATTTCACATGGCATCCAAATTACCATTGTGTTCTGCAGCATAAAATATAATTGACTTTTTTAAAAATTTGTCTGAAAAACACTCCATAAAACGTTTCTATCTATTGATATCCATGTTTTTTAACTTGAATTTCCAATAATCTTTATTAGTGTGTTTGCATATGCTCTCCAATTGAATATCCAAAAAACCATCCAAGTCTACTGAAACTGAGACAGCTTTGTGATTAATATTAAAAAATTCAGACACAGATTTAATCTTGTGACCAGTTACAACAAAGATTAGGCTTTTATTAACAAAGATGTAATCAATAACTTTTTCAATGCCCTTTGAGTTGCTTTATATAGAAGCTTTAACCAAAGAATGTTTACCAAAAGAATTGATCAAACCCAAACCTAAACAGAATCCAAAACTCACACTCTTCTTAGACCTGTTCTTATTGAAATCACTGTCTAAAACAACAAAACTACTGGAATTGACCACCCAAGCTATGAAAGAATTAATACCAAACATCTGGCCAAATCAATTACCAAAAGAAGCACTAGTACACAAACCAATAATTGAAACCAAAACTTTGTCTTTGAAAAAGAGATGTACTGAAACAATGTAACCAGAAATCTTTTCTACCTTAGAAACATGTCAAGCCAGAAAATTGTTCATGATTATTGCCACTTTAGTTCCAAGAAATCTATTATCCAGACCAGATATGAAAATGCACACACTATCAAATTTGTTCATAATCTATGGCCTAATTTTAGATCTTAATTGTGTTTCTGTAATAATAGACACCATACTTCTCAAATTTATGTATCAAACAACATCTTTTTGCTTTATAAGAACATTAACATCCTGAATATTATATGTGGCTATTTTTCATACCAACTTACTTATTAAGAAGAAGAGTTTGCAAAAGGAACTGAACCAGCATACAACAGATCTAACTTTGCCAAAACTGAATCAATAGAGATCTCAAAAGCCATCAACTTTAACTTCAAGCCACCAACCTTGAAGGTCAATACTTTTGAACTACTTAGACTTAAAACTGAGGTGTCAATGATAACAGAAAGGAGAAGTGGAGACAAAACCTTTAAACTATCTAGCACTATGTTAGAGTCAGTGTTTAAATCAGTGGCCAATGTGCTGACAAGAACATAAGAGGAAGAAAAAACAGCTACAAGCACCAACTCTATACCATTGAGTTTGTGAATAATGCCAAAAACCTGATTAGCCAAAAGCTTTAAAGAGCATTCCAAAGAAGACAACTGAGCATCCAAAAAAGACTTATTTAATGAAGCAAGAGAAAAGGTCCCAGCAAAATCTGAAGTACCAACTAAAAAGAAGCCAGAGTCAGAATCAGCAGATAAATTATAAGAAGCTAATACTGCCAAAACCATTTAAGTTTATAATTTGCCACTAAAAGCAGTAGGGTAAGCAATAGAAACATTTTTCTTGGCATACAATCTTGCCAGCTAGAGACAAATATTATTAGAAGTAGACTTTCTTGATAACTTTAAGACTTTAAGGCTGTGTGCAGTCATTGCATTGTATTTCAATACAGAATAACCAAATTTTTTATATTTACTACATCAAACCAGATCTAATTTTGTCCAAAAAAGTTTAATGCCACCCAGAATAGACTCTGTATAAAAAGCAGACTCCAATTTCTTATTAGATTCAAAACCAACAACAGCATAATAGAACCTATTACCAGTGTTCAATAATTGATTTATAATGCAGGTTTTTCTACTAGTCTTATCCAATAATTACCCAAATTATGAGCTATTGTTCTCATAGACAAAGTAAATAGCAGCACCCTAAACTAATCCCTAAATGCCCAAGTTTTATGATCTCCCACAGCCATAATCACATACATGAAGTTCTTTTTAATTAAAAATAATCACTTTAAAGCTAACTGCTCAGTTTGACCCAATTTGGCAAATTTTATCACAGCTTTCTGTTATATTCCAATCAACTAAATTTTGATCAATTTAATATTACCAAACTCAAATACTGTGGTAATAATCATCTTCTTAGGCATATCCATGGGAATTTTTTTGATTACCACAGTCTAATCTGAGTGAATTTTTTGTTTTTTAAGATTGTTGTTTACAATGATTTCTTTTACTTTGGCCAATAATGTGGCTTTCTCCATGTTTTCTTCTGAGATAAATGTTGATCAGATAATCTCTTCAAATTTTGAGAGAATAGTGACCCCCCCCAAAATTATTGACTGATAAAAAAATTTTTCTGATGTATTGAGTTTTCACTGTCACTAATTTCTCTTCTACAGCTGAGAAATTAATGTTCAAAGTAAAGGATTTCTTAATTGACACCTCAACCTGAGTTTTTACAATCTTAAAATTGACCTACTTTTTGTCAAGAGAAATATTGAGAAGAAGAGAGAGGAAGCCTATCTCTTTATTTATTTCAAAGTCAATAATACCAATAAAAGGATCATCAATCAAATTATTATTGTGTTTTTTAACTTTGGGGGTTGATACTGCTGAGCTGAAAAAAAAACCACTATTCGAGTCTACTATAGAGCCATTGACCTCACTGTTACTGAACTTACTGTTTATATCTGAATACATGCCCTTATTAATACCAGGTTTAACCAATGAAATTTTATTATTATTACCAGAATGTTTTATATTGCCAACAGAAACCTTCTTCTTTTGAGAAAAAATATCATCAATAAAACCATAAAGAGCACTCTTGGAAGTCTTCTTAGACATACTGCTATTTGAAGTAGCTTTCAAATTTACCACAAAAAAGTTATTAGCTTGAAAAATAGTGGAAGAGTAAAACCAAGAAGATAAAAATAAAAAACTTCTTTTTCAAAAAATTGCTCTTTGAGGAATTTAGATAAGGGAGAGAAAGAAGTTTTTTTTGTTATTTTATTAATATTATTATTACTTTTTTGTAAATAATTAAAAAAATCAAAAACTTTAAAAAATAGCAATAATTACTTATATTTGCTGTTGTTATATTAAATTTTTTTATAATTTTAGATAAGATCTTAAATAAAATTTCTTTAATAATAATTAATTCTTTTTTTAGTATAGATAACAATAATAATAACATATTTTTTAAGATAAGCCAAAATTAATTATTAGTTATATTACCAAATATAATGTTTTTTGACAGATTATTACTGGTTTTAAAAATAAAACAATTTATTAAATTATCTAATTTTCAAAATTAAACTAATTAAATAAAACAAAATTAATATTTTTTTTTTGTTTTTTGATATTATTTCTAATAGTATTTAAAAAACAATTTTCAATCATTAAAAGTTTTCTGAATAAATAATTTTTATTTTAATACTACTTTTAAGATTAAACTGGTTTTAATTAATTTTTTGTTTTATTTGTTGCTTGGTTTTATTAAACTTAAATTTGTTTTAAAAAACAATATTAAGTTGTTTTATATAGACTTTGTTTTTAAAACATTTTTGGTTGCTATTAAAGTTTTTATTAGTGTTTTTTTTTTATTATATTTAAGATTGCCAAATTTTATATGGTAACTTTTGGCTTTTTTTTTTTACTTTTATTGTATTTTATAATATCCTTTTTAACATATTCTCTAATAATATTAAAAATGCTTTTAGTATTTTTGGTATTATTATTTTAATTAAATTAAAGCCAGCTGGCTTGTAACAATATGTTATTTTTAATTTTAAAAACTTTTTTTTTGTTGTTGCTATTTTTAATAACTGGTTTATACTATTTAATAAAACAATATTAAAATCTTTTTTTTGCTTAGTTAAAAAAAATTATTATTTTAAGAGATACTTATAAAACCAAATTAATTAATTTTTTTTTTGGTTGTACAGTTTTTAAAATTAGTATTTAATTTTTAAAATTAGTAATTATACTTGCTTTATTTTTTATTCTTCTGATTTTTATTATTATTAATGCTTTATTGTTATAATATTTGAATTTCATAAACTTTTGAATCTGGTTATTGTAAAAACTAATACTTTATGCAAATATTATATCTAAAATATACAAAAAATTTAAATATTATAATTATTAAAATTAATATTTTAAAAAAAGTTATATTAAGTAAAAAACTTTTAATTATTAATATTGTTTAAAATATTAAGATTTAAATTATTTGGTTTTAAACTATAAAATATTTTTATATTTTTTTTAAGTTTTAAATTTGTAGTTAATTCTAATATTTTTAAGTTTGTTTTACTAATATTAAATTTTATATTAAGATTTTTGCTTTTTTTGTTGTTGCTTTTTTTGTTGTTTTTATTATTATTATTGTTATTGTTATTAATTTTGTAATTAGTTTTAAATTATTTTTTTTTAAATTTAAATTAATTAAATTGGTTTTATTAATTAAATTTATTAAACTTATTAATGTTTTGATTTTTTTAATAACAAAATCAATTAATATTTTTTTGTTTTATATGTAAAATTAAAAAAAAATTTTTGTTGTTTATAAAAATATTGTTGTTTTTAAAAATATTGTTGATAAATTAAGTAAAAAATAATTAAATTTAAAACAAAATATAAAATTAAAAATTATAATATAAATAATTCAAATAATATTATTAATAAAAAAATATTTTTTTAAATAATAACTCTTTAAAAGCTTTAAATATTTTAATATTAAGTTAAAATTGACAAATAAATATGTAATATAATTAAAAATAATAGTATATTAATTGTTTATATACATAAAATATTTTTTTAGAATAGATTTTTTTATTAAATTCAATATAATTTAGTTTAAATTATATTTATATTTTATTATATATAAAAAATACATATGTAATATTTAATAATAATTAAATTTATATATAAATTAATAAAAAAAATTAATATAAAATAAATAAATAAATAAAATTTATAAATTATTAAATTAAATTATATGTATTTTATATATTTTAATATAATTAGATAAAATTATAAAATTAATAACAAAAATATAAACATAATTATAAATATAATAAACTTAATATAATAGTATTTTAATGTAAATTTAAATGGCTAAATTTTTTTTATTATATTTTTAATAAAATATTAATTATAACATAAAATTTTAAACTTTTATAAATAATTATAATTTATATATTTTTACATATAATTATTTATTTAAATTAGTTTAATCTAAATTATATTGAATTTATTAAAGTAATTTATATATAATAAATATTTTATATAATTATAATTAAATTATCATAATTAAAAACTAATCTAATTAATTATATAATAGTTTATTTATATTAAATTTAATATTAAAAGTTTAAAGCTTTCAAAAAACCATTAATCTTATAAATTTTTTTATTTACAAAAAAATTTAAATCTTTATTAAACATATTTTTCTTATTATTTATATTATATTATATTTTAAGCTTTTTTTGTTCAAATTACTAATATTTTTTTAATTATTAAAATTATTTTTTTTATTTTAGTTTTACAAAAAATATTTAATTAAAAAATTAATTAATAAATTTAACAATAAATATAATTAATAAAACCAATTTAACATAACAGTATTTAAAAAATTTAAACTATAAATTCTATATAAAACAGTTTAATATCTTTAAAAATTAATTTTACATAATAAAATCATATATAAATTAAAAAACAATTTTAATATAAACCAATTTAATTTTAAAAAAGAATTAAATATTAAAATAAAAGTTATTTATCTAAAAAAATTTTAATAATTAATAATTATTTTTTAATTATTATTAAAAACAATATTACCAAAAAACAAAAAAAAATTTATTTTTATTTAATTAGTTTAATTTTTAAAATCAAATAAACTAATAAGTTAATTAAATAAAATTATATACAAAATTGTAATTTGTTTTGTTATTAAAACTAATAATAATTAACTAAAAACCAATATATTAAATACTTTAAAATTTTTAAATAAAACAAAAATCATATTAAAATTGTTCTAAATAATTTTTTTTAAAGAAACTTTAAACCAAAAACAAAAACAGTATTTTAAAATCAAAAAAAAACTAGTTTATTATTATTTTATTTTAAAAAGAATAATAATTGTAATTTTAAAACTAATTATATTAGTAAATTTATATTTTAATTATTTTTAATAATTATTTTTTGTTATTTATTAGTCTATTATTTTGTTTATAATATAAAAGTAATATTTTTTTACAAAATTATTAATATTATTTATTTATTATTATATAAATAATATTTGATGAATACATGGCTTCTGGATCTACAGGCTATTTGTTGGCTTTTCTATGTACTTATTTTATAAAAACATTGTATAGATATTTGCTAATAGCAGTTTGGAAGTGTTTATATTGTAGTTTCTATCTGAGTGTTAAATATTTGTTTTGTGACATGATTGACTTTTTTGATCATGTTTTTGAGTGTTCTTATAATAAAACAGTTTATGACAAGATTTTGGTTGAGTTTGGTAAAAAGTGGTTGTTGATACTAAATATCATTGCTTATTCTTCTGTGGTTGTCTAGAATCTTTTATCTAATATATATAATGTTAGTTTTTATTCGAATCTGGTAAAGAAGTTGGTACTTATTAGTTGGTGCCATAAAGCTTTAGATGCTTTTGGTAGTTTTAAGCTGGCTGGTAAGAAAGTGGTGTCTTTTGTTAAAGATCTGACATCAACATACCAATTCATGATATAGTACAGCAGATCTGAACACCAAGTTTATATAAAAAAGATGAAATGTGTATTTGCCAATAGTAGTGTGATCTCTGTTGATGTAAGTAATAATAGTGGTTTAGACAATAATGTGGTAGTGTTGCTTAGTACAGATGAAATTAAAGATGTATATTCTGGTTCACATTCTAAATGTTTAATCTTTTCAGATTTGGGTGATAATTTATCAATAGTAGTGGACTTATAGTGTAATCTAGGCTGGTTTAAGTGATTGGTCACATGTAAAAAGTGCATAAATTGTGTCTAGTTTGTAATATGTATATGTTATATATACTTAGATAGCTATTGGGTCATATTTGTTAAACTAAAGTAAAAAAAAAAATTATTATTTTTTTGTTAATTTATATTTATACTTTTTATTTATTTATTTAATATATATAGTTTTTACTATTTATTATAATATATTAATAAAATATTCTAAAATATTTATTAATTTATTACTTTAATTGTAATATTATAATATAAATAAAAATATATATTAATAATTATAATTAAAAATATTTAACTAAAAAATAATCAATAAAAAACAATAGTCTAAAAAACAAATTGAAATAATATTAATTAATTAAAAAATAGTATTTTTTTTATGCTTAACAAATTAAAATTCAACTGTTATATAATAATATAAAATTTAATGTTTTATAATAAATACAGTTTATGTTTTTTTTATATATAACTAATTATTTAAGCTAATTAAGACAATATTATGTACAATTAATTATATTTTTAACAAAACTATTTTTTATAAAAAAACATAATACTTTTTATTAATTAATTAAAATTTATGTTATTTGATAGTTTAATAAAATAATTATAGTTTATATTAATAGTTTTTAATATTATATTGTTTTATAATAAAACAAAATAATATTTTAAAATATGGATTAAAAAAGTTAAAAACAATACTTTAAATTAATTATTAAAATAATAGAAAAAAATATTATATTAATTTTTATTTATAATGATTTTTAAACAATTATTTTAATCAAATTTAATAATATTAAATTTTTATATTAATATAAAATTTTAAAATGTATTAAACTTAAATACTTTTTAGTTTAAAAAATTCTGTTTATTTACATAATATTTAATTAATAGTTTATCTTATTTTTACTAACAATTGTTTCATTTTTTTTTTCTAAGAAACAAAAAAATAGATTTTTTAATACTACTACAACATATTTTCAAATCATTATGTATTTAATTACTAATGACTAAAAATTTTAAAAATTTATGTCAAATTTTAAACTAAGCACAAATAATTGTGCATAAACTTGAAATAAGAAAAAATAAAAAATAAGGTTTTAAATAAGGTATTTTAAATTTCAAGTTTGGTTAAATTATTAAAAAACTCTCAACAAGTAAGTTTGTCATTAAAGAATTTTTGAACTCTTATTGTTCAATACTCGAGTAAAATTGAAATTTAGAAGCACAACAACTTCGGATAGACTTTTATGCTAGTTTCAAAGAGAAATATTAAGATGGTATGAAATTCTTGATTTTTTAAGAAAATTGACATATTAACTAATGTAAACATATAAATTGAAAGTTTATAAAGAAAAGATGCAGATTTAATGTTTTTTATAGCTTCACGAAACTTATTCTGAATCTTTTAATATATCTTGGTCTTCGTTTTGGAAAAATTCCTTTTGTAAATCATTTATCCTCAAATTTTCAATTTTAGTTTTTTTTATCATTCGGAGTTTGACTGACAAGGTTCAATTTATTCAGAAAACCTATCAGGTGAAATTTTTATTATTTAAATTCTTTGACTTAAAAGTTCATATACTCAATTTTTTTTTCACTGAATTATTACTGGTTTTTTTATTAAACCTAAAACGTTTTTTTATTTTACAGAATACATCAAATTTTATGCTGGGTTTTAAAATTGATCTCAAGGCCAATATATATATGGTTTAACTAGATTTTATCCCGCATATTTAAATCTCAACTAAGTGGTTCAAAATTTTAGGTTCATCTACTAATTAAGATTAAAGTTAATTAATTAATAAGATAGTTCGTCTTTTTTGCCATTTAGGCAATGTAAATAAGGAAGTCTGACCTTTATGAAGTAAACATCTATTTTCAGAAGTTTCTTTCATATTCTAGCGTTTCAGATTTGCTCCAATACCTAGCCTTGTCAGGAATGTAATTTAATAAATTATAGGCTGAAATCCTTATTTATTAGCAATATGAATTTATTAAAAATCTTTTTTTACCCATACCAAATATTCAAAGTTTGATAATCTATATTATCTGTTTTGTTCGAAAAATCATGTCTTCAACTTCATCAATTGAAAACGCAACTTTACCTCTCGACTGGCTTGAAGAAGTATTCACTGCCATCAAAGAAAATTTGGCTATTTTTCCAGCAAGAGAATATTCAAAAGTTGCTAAAATAGTGAAAAAATATCTTGTGCGCAATCAGAAAACACCTGAAGATTTGTTCGATTACTTGAATAAGAAAAATCTAAGGCGTTGGATAGATTATATTTTGCTTGGTTTTTCTTTAGAACATGGAATTGGAACCATTCCTAATTTAAAAAAAGCATTTTTAGAATTTGAGAAAGTAGCGAATGAAGGAATTTCTTTTGGGCAGTTCTTTTTAGATTATTGTTACAGTAATGGAATTGGTATCACACAAGACCGAGGAAAAGCATTTGAACTTTATTCGAAAGCAGCAGAGGCGGGAGATTTCAATGCTCAAAACAGTCTTGCATTTTGTTATGATAATGGATGGGGAACAACGAAAAATGAAAAAAAGGCATTTGAACTTTATTCAAAAGCAGCAGAGGTTGGACATACCCTTGCACAATATAATCTTGCGATTTATTATCAAGATGGAAGGGGAACAACAAACAATGAGGAAAAAGCATTCGAACTTTATTCAAAAGCAGCAGTCGCGGGAGATATAAATGCACAATATAATCTTGCGATTTATTATCAAGATGGAAGGGGAACAAAAAACAATGAGGAAAAAGCATTCGAACTTTATTCAAAAGCAGCAGACGCGGGAGATATAAATGCACAATATAATCTTGCAATTTATTATCAAGATGGAAGGGGAACAATAAAGAATGAGGAAAAAGCATTCGAACTTTATTCAAAAGCAGCAGTCGCGGGAGATATAAATGCACAATATAATCTTGCAATTTATTATCAAGATGGAAGGAGAACAATAAAGAATGAGGAAAAAGCATTTCAACTCTTTTCAAAAGCAGCAGTCGTGGGAGATAAAAATGCACAATATAATCTTGCAATTTATTATCAAGATGGAAGGGGAACAATAAAGAATGAGGAAAAAGCATTCGAACTTTATTCAAAAGCAGCAGTCGCGGGAAATATAAATGCACAATATAATCTTGCGATTTATTATCAAGATGGAAAGGGAACAACGAAGAATGAGGAAAAAGCATTTCAACTCCTTTCAAAAGTAGCAGACGCGGGAGATATAAATGCACAAATCAATCTTGCACTTTGTTATCAAGATGGAAGGGGAACAACGAAGAATGAGGAAAAAGCATTTCAACTCTTTTCAAAAGCAGCAGACGCGGGAGATATAAATGCACAAATCAATCTTGCACTTTGTTATCAAGATGGAAGGGGAACAACGAATAATGAGGAAAAAGCATTTCAACTCTTTTCAAAAGCAGGAGACGCAGGAGATATAAATGCACAAATCGAACTTGCACTTTGCTATCAAGATGGAAGGGGAATAACGAAGAATGAGGAAAAAGCATTTCAACTCTTTTCAAAAGCAGGAGACGCGGGAGATATAAATGCACAAATCGAACTTGCACTTTGTTATCAAGATGGAAGGGGAACAACGAATAATGAGGAAAAAGCATTTGAACTCCTTTCAAAAGCAGCAGAGGCGGGAGATTCAGATGCACAAATCGAACTTGCACTTTGTTATCAAGATGGAAGGGGAACAACAAAGAATGAGGAAAAAGTATTTGAACTTTATTCAAAAGCAGCAGAGGCGGGACATACAAATGCACAAATCGAACTTGCACTTTGTTATCAAGATGGAAGGAGAACAACGAAGAATGAGGAAAAAGCATTTGAACTCCTTTCAAAAGCAGCAGAGGCGGGAGATATAAATGCACAAATCGAACTTGCATTTTGTTATCAAGATGGAAGGGGAACAACGAAGAATGAGGAAAAAGCATTTCAACTATTTTCAAAAGCAGCAGAAGCGGGACATATTCTTGCACAAATCAATCTTGGACTTTGTTATCAAGACGGAAGGGGAACAATAAAGAATGAAGAAAAAGCATTTGAACTCAACTTAAAAGCAGCAGAGATGGGAAGTTTACTTGCAAAAATTCAACTTGGTACATATTATCAAAATAGACTAGAAATAAAAAAAGTGGGAAATTCGAGTCCACAAACCAATATTGGAACATATTATCGAAATGGATGGAGAACAGATAAAAATTTAGAAAACGAATTTAAATTCCATTTAAATGCAGCAGAGACTGGAAATCAAAATGAACAATACAACCTTGGATGGTGCTATCAAAATGGATAGAGAACGACAAAAAACTTTGAAAAAGCATTTGAAATCTATTCAAAAGCAGCAGAGATAAATAACTTAATTTATCAAAGCAATTTTCCTGATTTCAATGTCCTTGATCAAGATGAACTGGAACTTTTCATTTTGCAACTTCAAAATCGAGGTCTAAAAAATCCAGATAATTCTAAAGGAGAATATTTAGATTTTGAAGCTTTTTTTAACCAGCTTTCAGATGAATTCAAATGTCTTAAATGTGGCAACTTTGGTATAATCATTAGTGAATTTCCTATATGTCCATTTTGTGAGGCTGATAAAAGTGATAATATTTTTAAAGCCGGGTTGCCAAAATGTCTAGAATGCAATAGAGCATTAAAAGATCCACTTTGGTGTAGATCTTGTGATTCTTCACGATTTTTAAAGAGTAGGGGAACATGGACTAGTGAAAATGTTCATATTAATCAGTATATAAGTTATACACAGTTAATTTCTGAAGGCTGCAGAGGTTGCCTGGAATGGATTTCTCCGGACGAGATTGAATTTTTAGATAAGGTGGGAGAGGGAGGATTCGGTATTGTTAAAAGAGGTAATTGGGAGAGAGGCAAAATTCTATTTTGGGATAAAAAAACCCAAAAACATGAACGAAGTGGTGTTACGAAAGTTGCTTTGAAATATCTTAAAGATAGCCAAAATATAAAATATGTTAATTCAGATGAGGTATTTCTTTTTAAGAAATTTAGATGATTTTTATTATACTAATTTCTTTTTCTAATGTTAAAAATTATATTTTCATAGTTTATTGCGCATTATAAAAGTGCCTCTTGCAAATACATCCTTGAATGTTATGGAATAACCAAAGATGTTACAACCGATGAATTTATAATGGTTTTACCATTTGCAGAACACGGGGACCTCAAAGCTTTTCTCAAGATGAACGAAAACACTCTTACTTGGGAAATGGCTCTTCGTATTCTTTTTCAAATCGCTAGTGGCCTAAGGTTTATACATGAATCAGAACTAGTCCATGGGGACTTACATCCTGGGAATATCCTTGTTTTGAAATCAAACCCCTTAAAAGTTGCCATTGCTGACCTAGGATTCTGTCGTCCTGCCAATTACTCTCCACAGCCTGGGGAAATTTTTGGTGTTGTTCGATACCTAGCACCTGAAATTTGTAACTTGAAGCCTCATACCAAATATAGTGATATTTATAGTTTTGCTCTCATTTCTTGGGAAATTAATTCAGGAGAAAGACCGTGAAATCATATTATAGATCCTATGTCAATTCAATTATATACAATTCAGAAAAGGCGTCCTTTAATCGAAAAGCATACACCTCAATGTATTCAGGAAATGATTACAAAAAATTGGGATGATAAACCGCATTGCCGTGATAGTGCAGAAGAACTTCAACAAAGAGTTATTGCTGCTCACGATAACTGTAACTTAAATGAATCTATCTATAGAAAAAAAAATTTTCTCAAAAAGATACAATATACAAAATGTGATAAAAGTCAAAAAATCTCAAGCCCTATGATTTCACAAAATGGTAAGCTTTTTATTTATTTATTATTATTATTATTATTATTAGTATACAAGACCATGATTGGTTTGTCCTGATTTATGGTGGCTCCACTGAAAAGGCTATTAGTGTTTAGACCATCAATGTTGAAGAGAAAAATAGCAGTAAGGGTGGTATCTTTAGTAATAGTGATAGATGGAATAGTATTGTTGGTTTGATTTTGCCTTAAAGGATTGGAAGTCTCTTTTACATCCTTCTTTTCTAAAGATATAGAGCTATAAAAATCTTGGTTTTCAGTAAGACCAAGATATGAGACTTGGTTAGGGTATTCAGTTGGTGCTAATCAAAATGGAGCATTATCCCAATTGAAAAGTCACAATAGTCCACTATTAATTTGTATCTGATTGTTGCTGAAATTTTTTCATTCTTGGTTGTAGTCAATTGTATGAGGTCTAGGTGGATTATAGATGGAGTTTTGGTACTGTGGTGCTACTTAAGTTATTTGTTGTGATGGTTGATAGTAGTTCTGAGGTGGTTGTTGAGTATACATAATTGGTGATGCATATTAGAACAATAGATATTGGAACACAGAGTATTGGGGTCTTATTGCCTAGAGATACCTTGAATGTTGGTATTGAGTTTCTCAATTCTGGTTCACTAATTTCTGTTGGCAATTTCAGGCAATATGTCCAGATTTTTAACAATAATAACAATTGTGGAGATCAGATTTCTAAGACTGTTGTTGTTGTTGCTGATGTTTTTGTTGTTGGAGATATCTACTGCTGTTATTGTCTCTTCATTGGGGTGGTTAATAAGTTCTTGTAATACTGGTTAAAAATATCTCAATTTTCTGAGTTAATTTTTTACTTAATTAGATTATCTTTGTGTTAATGTCTACAGTTCTATTAATGGCTAAATTAACAGCTTGGGTGTAATTGGCTTCTTGTTTTGCTAACTCAAAATCACGAGCAAGAGTAATAGGATCTGGTAGATTTGTCAGATGTCAGAGTCTTATGGATCTTAGGAGACTGCTCTTTAGTCCCTTGACAAATTGATTAAAAATTTGTGCCACAGTATAATAGTCCTTTTCAATTGCCAGTATTTGACAAAGAATTTGGTTGAATTGTTCAAAATAAGTAGTTACTGCTTCATGATCTTTTTGTTTTATTATGCTGAATTGATTCTGTAATCTGATAAAAGTATTGGAGTCACAAAAGTATTGTAGAAAGACAAGTTTAAAAATGGCAAAGTCAGTTGGTTTTTTTGTCAGGCTTTAATACCACAAGTCTGCAGTTCTGATTAAAAAAAATAACAGTGCTTGAATAGCTCTATTATTATCTCAATTGTTGGCAGTAATTGCTTTCTTAGCTTTTGCAATCCATAAGTATGTGTTGTCTTCTTTGCCAGAGAATTTTTCTAACTTAACAATATCTCAGTAAGCCATAATCTGGTAGATAGATGGAGTTTTACTGTTTAATGCTAAGAAATTTGATGTTTATGTGCTAGAAGGTTCTCCTGGTACTAATTTTGATTGTTTTTTTTTGTTAATTTTCCCAATGGACTAGAGAATAACTGTTTCTTCAGAGAGAGTAGTTGATGATTCAATTAAGAATTGGGTTGATGGTAATTCTCACATCTACATATTTCTATTCATTTTATTGATTGTTGGGATAAGGTTCCTGAATAATAATCTGTATTCTTCTAGAGATTTGGTTCAACTGTTGTGTTCTTATGGGTGCTGATTTCCAGGAGTTTGTAATGTGTTTGACTGAGTTTTTGTGCTTAGATTAAAGAAAATTCTACTCTCTGGTGTCTGATGGTAGGATGGAGTTGTTGGAGAAAAAAATTTTGGTTTTTTGTTGATTGTGGATTTGGCTTGAGCAGTTTTGGGTTTGTTGAATCCATCATTGTATTCCTCAGAGTTGGATTTCACTAGTTGTGATACTTGATATAATTATTTTGTTATATAATATTTAATGTTTATATCAATTATACATAGAGTTTCAGTGATTGCTTGGGTAGTTATGGTTATTAAATACTCTAATAAGCTTTGATAGATTTGTTTTCCAAGTCTTTCTATATCAGTTGCACAGCTTAACAAGCAGTCAATTTTAGCATTAATATAGTTACAAAAATCACTTTCTGCATAAGTGGTTTCTACTGGTATTCTTAGGTCTTGTTGAAAGTATTAAAATAATGCTTTTCCATATGAGAAGTGATCCTTTTCTACTGTTCTAATAGTCACCACTTTTGTGAATTTCTGAAGTGTTCTGTTTTTGTGGATTTATAACCTCACAGAAAGCACCAAATGTTATGAGTAAATTTGGTGAGATATGGTGGTAATGTTTGGTGCTCTAATTTAGTGTTCTAAGATTATATGTTTTTCACAGAGTTGATGTTTATCAGTCTCTAAAAGTCTTTTCTGGATGTGAATTTACCCATTGAGTTCTTTAGTTATAAGACACAGAGGTTTGGCTTTTACTGTTTACAACTTTTTATAAATGTAAGCTATCTTTTCTAAGCTAATGAGTACAGTTGTTAGGATTCAACATTGTCTTTTTATCCTTCTGGTAAGCTAACAAAATAATGTTAATATCCAAAACTTAGGGGGAGCTTTTTTCTTTTACCAGGCTATCACAAAGTCTATTCCCAAACAGTCAATTTTACTATATTGCCACTCCACAAGAGAAAAATAAAAAAATAAAAAAATAAAAAATAAAAATAAATAAATAAATAAAAGAAAAGATAAATTAGTATCATCAATTACCATAATCAAGAGTGATTAGTCCAAATTGTTAATAGTTTGAAACAGTTATGCTAAGAACATCTGTTCTGGAACAAAAGTACAAAACAATAGTTAATTTATGTAAATTCTACAAAGTTTGAGAACATGAATTCATAATTCTGATTTCTGATTTCTTAATAATTAATTTATTTTAGAAGATAAATATGGAATAGAATAAATGATAAAAGGGTATGGATATTTGATTTTTGTTTAGTAGTTTATATTTAGATGTCCTCCTTTTTCTAACTTCTTTAACTACTCATTTTTATATATTCTTTTGGTTTTATAAGATTGTTTCTAATTGTTCTGTTATTGCTAACTATTATTTTGCTATTTCTGTAATTGCTTCGTTCTTCTATGTTATTACTAGTTATCCTATATTATAACATGTTATCTGATGTTATTACATGTTATTCTGTATTATCCTATATTATAACATGTTATTCTGCATTATTGTATGCTATTTTGTATTATGTTATGTTTTGGTCATGTTTCTTCATAACTTTAGATCAGTTTTTCTATTCAGGTAACACTGGTTATTTTTTGAAAAGTATAGTGACTGAAATATTCTATGAGACTGATCTCACACATTGAATCTATACTTATTTAATTTGCTCTTTAAAAGTTGAATTTTTTTTAATTTCTTTTATCACTCTATAATCTTGTTCTCTCTTGCTATTCATTAGCTTATTACTCCAATCCATAACATAAAAGTGGTGCACTCTGTAAGGTTGTCAAAATCCACTTTGTTTTCTATTGTATAAGTGATTATTTATACCTGCCACAACAATCAAAAGAACACTTTGAAGCATACAATAAAAACAATCTAACTTTTATTGAACTTAACTCTTTGCTCTTCTACTTAATTTGCTTTTCTATTGAAGAACAATCCAGTAAACAATTTCAAGACTTTTGGGACTGGTTTCTGAATGAGCATTCAGCTGAAACCTATACAGCTTATACAACTTATTACTTTAACCAAGCTTATTTTGAAGACAACTTTGAAGAAAAAAACAACAGTATCAATCAGCTTTTATATTCCACAATATTTGAACAACAGTCTCCTGATTCTAAATACCTAAATTACCAAATTCACATTTAGATTGCTGTCCATTAGCTAGCTAAAACACTCTTTAAAACAGAAGAAGAAAGCTATCAAACTGCTCCTGTTTTTGATCTCTTTTTAAGTGAATTAGAACATTCCACACAAACAGCTACTCTTAAATCAATGACTAATAACCTTATACAACAAAAAATTTTGGTTGCTCTTCAAGGCATACAAACTGCTTTAAAGCAAAAAAACAATACCTCATTATTTTTATTCAGAGATGATGCACAAGACCCAATTGAATGATTAGATAATTTTGAAAAAGCAGCCACTACTAATCAATATGATGCTAAGTATAAGTTCCAAATTATTGGTGGCTACTTTCAAGACTTTTTTGCTACTTGGTTCTTACAAAAAACCAATGCCAATGCTCAGCAAAGAATTATTAAATAGATATCAGCAAATGCTAGAGAAAACAACATCTTTTTTACTATTCAGTTTGAAATGAAATTTAGAACTTCTATCTTGATATCCAAATGGTGCATGGAATTAGAAAAAAAAACCCAAGATTTTAATGAAATTATAACCAAATATATCAAAGCAATCAGAAAGTTAATTAAGCAGATAGATTTTGAAAAAAACTGGACAGAAAAGCAAAAAATTCATTTCTTTACAAAAGAATTAAGAATCTCTCATATGCTTTTTGGTCTCTTCTGGCTCTAAAAAACAATCCCATAATGAATATAACTATTGAACTTGCTCAAATAATAGAAGATAATTAAAAAATGCATCTAAGATTCACATTTCCAGTTTTTGCTCTTGTTCCTATTATGGCTTTTGCTTCCCACATGGCTGCCACTTTTTTTACTGCCCAAATTCCAGATTCCAATAAACAATTGATAGATAGATTCACAGCCAATCTTGTTTGGTTACTGGAATTTTTAGCCCAAGCAGTCAGAGCAAATTAACAACTCCAAAGACCCAGATATGAATCTTATTTTAATTAGCCCCAGCAATCTTCTTATCAAAGACAACAAAATTATGGCCCACCTGTGTGTTATTGCTGTGAATTAACTGAACATTTCTTCAAAAATTGCAATAATTTTTTTTTGCCTTTTCCAGCTCTCAAAAACAATAACAATTAAAACAACAGAATTATCAACAACAATGTCTCTAATCAAAGACCCAATCATGCCAACATTAAATTTTTTTGAAGAAAATTTCTTAGTTGAAGCTACTGTTTATCAGCTTTTAAACTATTAGGCACATCTTCAAAAAGTGAAAGTGCAAGCCAACCAGAAGAAAATCTTTTTTATGCTTTTAACCTAATTAATGATGACCATGATATGGATGAACTAGCAATTAATACCTTTGAATTAACAAAAAAGAAAAAGAAAGCCAAGATTGGTTTCGTTTTGGAACCAAACAAAGCATTAACATTAACTGCTAATAACAATGAGCCACCAAAGGCTAAAGTTTTTAAAAATTCTCTAAAGTTAGAATTCCCAAAAATAGTACAAAAATCTGGTCTTTATTTCATTGTTAAAAATCTCATAGAAACCTCAGCACACATTACATTTGGCCAACTAATAATTCATCCACAGTTTAGAAAAAATCTTTACAAATTATTGATTCCAAAAAAAAAACACCAAAAACTAACAAGCATCTTTGCCAAGCTGAACTTGCTAACAACAGCAATGTTACTCCCCTTATTTGCAAAGCCCAAGTGGTTGGTTATTTTATTGACTTGATTCTAGATAGTGAATCATCTGTTAGTGTAATTGCCAAACATTTTCTGAAAGCCATTGGAAAAAAAATTAATGAATCTTTTATTCGACTTATAACTAATATACATGGTGACAAGAAAAAAAGTCTGGACATAGCCAAAGCTGTTCCTATTTACATTAATAACATCAGCATTGAAACTGACATGAAAGTATTTAAAGCAAAAGAATATACCATAATTGTTGGCAATGAGTGGCTCAAAAAAGTCAAAGCACTACTTGACTATAAACTTTGTAAGCTAATCATTAGATGTGATGAAAAGCCCATTGTGGTTAAGTGCCATTATTGGACAACTCCTCCAGTATCCAAGCAGAATTAAGAAAATAAGTAATCAGATAAATCAAATGATAATAAGAGTAATGAAAAAGAAGATCAAAAAAAACAAGAGTAAACTGCTGAACTTATCTATATCATCTTCACCAGCAATGACAAGCCACTAGACAATATCAAAGCTAACAGAGAAGGAATTATTGTAAATAACAAACTGATCTGCTGGCTCTACTATAATATCTTCAGAAAAACCTTTGATAGAAAACTTGACAAAAAAGCCAAATACAGTTATTGGTAGCATGGTTTTTGTGCCAGGTGCTGGTGTAATAAACTCTTGTATTTTTCTAGTAATGGATACAAAATCTGCTTAATTTATTACAAAGATTGGGAACTTATTAGCCTAATACCAAAAAAAGAAGTACAAAAGTTTTTTGAAAATAAACCATTTGAAATTTAATTATTTGCAGTAAAACAAAAAGAACTCTTTCCTAAAAAAAAAAAAGTAAATATTGAAAATTTATTGGCTAGAAATAGCCCAGTTATTTCAAAAAAAAGTGATACTTCTGAACAAACTCATGTAATACAACATACTATCATCACCAGAAAAACTCATCTCATCTATTTGAAGCCTTATTAATCCAATTAACACAATGATGAGTTCATCAAAAAAAAGATAACCTAAATAAAAAATCTTAGATTCATACAAGAAACCAAGAGTAAATGAGCTTTTTTAGTTGTAGTGATATCCAAAAAAGACAGAACCTTATGTTTCTGTATTAACTATTACCAATTAAATGCTATTACTATAAGAGACATGTATTCACTCCCCAAAATTAATGCAATGCTAAACAAATTCAATTGTGCTGCTTTTTTCTCAATCATTAACTTAACTGCAAATAGAGATGAATTCAAAAAGTAGAAAGAAAACTGCTTTCATTATCAAGTATGACACTTATGAATTCACAGTCATGTTTTTTGGTCTCACCAATATTCCTCCTACTTTTTAACACCTAATAAACAAAGTATTTAAATCAGTAAAAAAAACTTTGTTCTGGTTTATCTAAATGATATAATGGTATACTCAAAAATCTGGGATGAACATTTTGAACACTTGCAAAAAGTTTTTGATCTTCTTAAAAATGCTGGCCTCAAGATAAATCCAATCAAATCTTTTTTTGAATGACAATCCACCCAGTTTCTTGGTCATTGTTACAGATGATTATTTGGGGTCTTAAATCAAATAACAAATTCATAACTTGGTGCTTAATAGCTAATTTCATTGGTAATATCTGAAGGTTTTGGTTGAGTTTTTTGTATAATAGACAGAGATTCAAGTGTTGTTTTTATTTATAGCTTTCTGGAATTACAATTCCATTAAATTTTTTTCTTCAGTGTGGTGGTTAGATTATTCTGGCAGTCATGTCCTTCTGGTAAACTATCTTTAATTTTCGAATGTTCTATCCTTGTTTTACAGGTCTTTTACCAGGCTATCTTTGATGTTAATAACTCAATGCTTAATTTTTAATCAATTAGTATACAACAATAAAAAAATAAAATAAAAGAAAAAAAATAAAAGAAAAAAATAAGCCAAGGCAAGAAAGAGTTAGTATTCCATTAATAGCTGTAATTAAGAGCTATTGTTCTAGTATAATCAAGTATTAAATACTATCAACATAAAGTGTTAATAGTTTGGAGGGTAATTTAGATGGTAAATAATTATTTATTAATATTGATAATTCTAACTGGGAATTCTGTCTTTTCTGTTTTTAACATTCTTATTATATATACATAATTTAAGTTTTATAAGATTGCTTACATTCCTGAACAATGTGCTATGCTTTCTTGAACAATGCTCACATTGCTGAACAATGTGTCCTAATTTTCTAATATTGCTTCACATTGCTAAGCAATATGTCATAATTTTCTAACAATGCTCCATATTGTTGAGCAATGTGCTTATGTGTTAACTACTATTTTTTTATTGGTCTATCTGTTTTTTCTACTATTTTTTTGTATGTTTTTTCTATGAATAACATTATTTTATAACAAAAGATGGAATTTTTTCTGATCCAGCTAAAGTTTAAAAAGTTCAGAACATTAGACAACCAATGAATGTTTCTGAATTATGTTTTTTTTTTGGTTTGGCTTTTTACTATTGCAAATTTATCAAAAATTTCTCCAAAATTGTTTTTTTTTTTAATCAACTACTCAGAAAAAATGTCAATTATTACTGAGACACTTATCAACAAAAAGTTTTTGAAATTCTGAAGGAAAAACTTGTCATTGAAGCAATTTTTAAACAACCTAATCTGAACCAATCTTTTATCCTGCATATTAATGTATCTGGCTATAAACTTGGTGCTGTTTTTTCACAAAAAGATGAAGATAATAGAGAATATACTATAGCATATGTTAGTAGAACTCTTATATCAGCAGAAAAAAACTATTCAATTACTAAACAAGAATGTTTGACAGTAGTTTGGACTACTAGTTACTGAGACCAATATCTTTTTGGTGTGAAATTTCTAGTGGTAACTGATTATTAAGCCTTGGTTTGACTGTATAACAAAAAAAAACTAGAACATAAACAGATAACTTACTGAATACTCTATTTGAATGAATTTGACTATGATATTCAACACCACAAAGGAGCAAATCATCAAAATGCCAACACTTTCTCTAAACTTGCTATCTAGTAATAGTACAACCTCTCAACCAAACCAATTTAATTATTAGTAATACCCTTATAAACAAACACAATAATGGACTTAGACAACTATTCTGCCTTAATAAAATTTTTGGATAAAAGACAATACTCACCAAAATATACTTGATAGCAAAAAAACATTTGTGCAAACAATCAAATTTCTATTTGATTTACTAGAACCAACTATATAAAAGAAATAAAAAAGATTCTGACTATTTCTAGAGAGTTATTAGATTTGAAGAAAGAGAAATTGTGATCTACAACATGCATACTAATCTATTAGCTAGACACTTTAGAAAAACAAAAACAATTCAGAAAATCTTAGCTTACTATTATTAGTCTACTTTGGGAAAAGACATTGTCAAGTACATCAAAACCTGTAATACCTGCCAAAAAAAAGGAAAACCCAATTACAAGGAGATATCTATCCAATCTCTGTTGGTTAACCATTTGACAGAATTAATATAAATATTGTTGAACTCTTAACAATAACTTCTAATAACAACAGATATACTATTATAGCTATTGACTATCTTACAAAGTGGGTAAAAGCAAAAGCCACTTTAGACCAAACAGTAGTATTAATTGCCAATTTCATTTATGAAGATATTATCTGCTGTCATAACTGTTCCAAAGAACTTTTATTTGATAGAAGAAAAGCTTTTCTCAGCATACTGGTTAAAGAACTTTGCAAAAAAATGGAAATATGTTATAAACTTTCTTTCTTTTATCATTTTCAAACAAATGATCTAATAGAATATTTCAATAGAACATTATGTGAAATCTTAGCCAAAACCAGTAAAAAAACAAATTTATAGAACAAAGTACTGTCTTTAGCTTTGTTTGTTTATAGAACTGTGAATCATAACATAACAAGTTATGAATTTTTTTATCTGCTCTATAAATGCATGACAACACTACCAATAAAAATTAACATTGAAACAATATTCTTTGAAAAAATCACAATAGAGAATTATAAAGACATCTTGCAAAAAAAAACTTGGTACCATTCTTAACTCCTTGGTAGAAGCACAAATAATTGTCTTTGAAAAAATAAAACAGTTTCAAGAAAAGCTTAAGAAAAAAAAAACTTATAAAATACTTTCTTTAAGTGTTGGTGACTTAATATTGGAATACTGTTTAGACAGAAACAATGTTTATGGTAATAAATTTTTTAGCTGATAAAAAAGACCCTTTATAATCAACAAAGTTTTGAACAATGATTCTTATATTTTTTAAGATCAATTCAGAACAATCTTTAATAATTGTTTTGTTTATAATACACAATTCAAGAAATATTATAAACGACTTAATTAGTTGCCTGTTGTAGTAATATTAACTCAAATGATTAGCAAAAATCAAGTATAAATAAATGCATCATTTTCAAAACAGAGGTATTTTCAATTGACATAAATAATTATTTTCTGGATTAAAACATTTAAAATGCTTTCTATATTCTTCATAAGTATTAGATCAAAAACTATTCAAATACTACTCTGACTATTAAAAAACAGATCACAATAATTAATAACAATAGAACACATACTGTTATTAAACCAAAGAAAACTATTACTAGAAGAGAAAGAACTGGTAGCAAAATAGATAAATATCTGTTGAAAAGTATAATAGCAGCTATACTTCTATTTTTCAGTACAATTGGAAAAACAATTCAAAAAATCTTGCTCATAGACAAAAACTTGTTATATGAAAGGCAATTAAAACTCTATGGTTACTTTGGTAAAATCATAGAAGACATGAAATTAATGAAGAAAACAATTTCAAAGATACAAACAAAAATTTTGGGCATTATATGATTAGATGTTCTAAGAGTTTTAACTATTGCTAAAAAAGCCAAAACTCTAATACAAAGATTTGGTCTCTTAGATACAAAACTCATTTTACCTCAAATATTATATACCTTATCTATAAGAGACTTCAACAAACTAGTTAGCTTTAAATTAGACAAGACTTTTCAATTAGATTATCTTATGAATAGCTTGATTTCACCAAAGTTCAATTTCTTTGGAGATAATGATGTTATGATTAAAACTCACACTTTTTATTAGTTATCACATTGTTACCAGAGGTTTTTGGTCTCTTTTCTTGAATGTTGTTAATGCTGATTTGCTGTGAATTTATGTTCTCAGGAAGTAGTTGGACCTCCAGTAACTGAATTTATATTTAAATTATCTCCTATAATTTGAACTGCTGGGCTTATACATGGAATGGCCAATTTCTTGCCAGTTACTTTATGTAGTTACATTGTAATAAACGTCAACTTTTTTCCAAGAATTGCTCATCTGAAAGCTTACTAAAAATGTGTAGTTACTTTGCTGTAAAAGTCAACTCTTCTACAGAAATCTTGTCTGTAGGCTACCCTAATGATTATAATAAGAAAATAAAAGAAAAATAAAAGAAATATAAAAGAAATAGAATTTTATCAAGAGAAACGTTTTCTATCCAGGCCTGAAGTCACTAACAGATTACTGAAATTGGTAGCTAATCAATTTCAAAAACGTTAGTTGTGTTGAGAGAATTTTAAGTGCAATAATCAAAGGATTTGGTTTTCGAATATTTAATTTTTTATTTAAATATGTAAAAGGAAATTTGTTTTTTAATTAAGATATCTAAAATGAGATACTATGTTAAGATATTATAAAAAGATATGAGAAGGATATATTTTCTTGAAGAGAAAAGCTCTTCTTTTATACAACTTGTTGTAGTACTAGTCTTTGAACTTGCACTTTTCTCTTTTCTACAATTTGGGTGAACTAAAGATACATTTTGGCAAACTACAAGTTATTTCTACGAATTATTGATTATTTTGGCAATTTTTCCATTAATTTTGACAAATTTTGACTATATTAAATGGTTCAGGGTATTGTGTAATTTGATCATCTTAATTTTTATAGTACAAATTGGATTATTGATTGAGTAATAATATTTGATAATTTGGCTAATTAATAAGTGATAATCGAAATAATAATAATATGCTACTTAATAATAAGAATTATGAAGATAATTTCATGCTAATTAATAGCTAAAATTCCACTGGTAACATAATCTCCTCCTCAAAACTGAGTTCCATCAAAGTCCTAGCACTATTTGTGATGTCAAGATAATAGTCCAGAATAATTGAAGTGATTTGGTCTGAAAATTGTTGAAATTTCAGTTCTGTGAGTTTGCCAATGTATTGAACTTTCATTGGTTGCAGTATTGAATTTTGTAGAACATTTTCACAAGTGTTAAACAAATCATAGAGTCTAAAAGCTGCCCTAAGTTTGTAGTAAGTGTTTGTTAATCCAGCTGCTGTCTTAAATTCATTGTAAATTTGTTTTTGTACAGTCTCAAGAGTAATGTTGATTGCTTCAAGTTCTAGTTTTCGTTCATAAAGTGTTTTTCCAATATGAAAATATCTATATATAGGGGTATATTCATTGTTCTGTTTATTGAGGAATAGTAGAAGTTTTTGTTGCAATGTGGCATTTGGTAGAATGTCAATAAGGGCAATTAAAAGATTTTCTTTTAGTGCTTGCTTTAAAAGTTCTGGTAATTGATTTCTAAAGTAAATTTTTGTTTTTTTTCTTCTATAGAGGTGATAATTCTGAGAATTATTTACTACTGGGGCTGTGGTTTTTTTCTGAATGTAATTAATTTGACTTCCATTAATTGTTATGGATAAGTCAGGAAGTGTTTTCAAGACTAACATTAATTTTTGGGATATTTATTGAATATTTCGAGGAATAATCATAATAAAATGACTAACTAATAAAGAAAAAAATAAAGAAAATTATTTTTGGGTATAGGGTTTTTATTTGTTTTTGGGTTTGAATGTTTCTTGTGATTATTTACTATTTTTGTTTTATATTTTGTCTATATTTTTCAAAGGATTATTATAAATATTAAATTAAGTGTTCAAGTTTGGTTGTTGTTTTATTATAACTATTGGTTCTAAATTTTGGGGAATATCTTCAGGATTAATTAAAGAAGAATGTGTACCAATTTGTGGAATTAATAATTCAGGATTGTTTCTGGAATGATAGTGTTTCAATCTATTTCCATATGCAACTTTACTAATACTTTGTCATCAAGTCTTAACTTGTATAATTCATTGTCTAGAATTTCGTGAATATAAAATGGTCCATCCTATTTGTTTTCAAATTTCTCACTCCATTGTTTTTCAGCCTTAGTTCTGTGTAAGAGAACTTTATTTCCAACTTTAAATTCATTGGTTATGGGTGGTAATTTGTTGTCATGTTTTTCTTTTTGTTGAGCTTAGGAATGTTCAATATGAGTTGCTGCTATTTTTTTTTTCTTTTCAGTATACTAAAAAGAGTGTAGGCCCTTCTTTAGAGTGTTTCTTGAAAGTTTTCTTCATTAATTGGTCGCACAGGGTATGTTTCCACTGTGAAATTAATTGGTAATATTGCTGTCCTTCCATAAGTTAAATCAAATGATGTGTGTTTTGTAGTGTTTTGTTTTAGTGTTCTGTATGCTAGTAATACTGATGGAATAAAGATATCTCATTTCTGTTCAAAGTTTGTTGAGACTTTGGCTAGAGATTCACACAATGTTTTATTGAAACATTCTACAAGTCCATTTGTTTAAAGGGAATAAGATGATAATAGAGGTTTTTTGACATTGAATTGTTTACAAATTTCTTGTATTAAGTTATTCACAAAATGTGTTCCTTGATCAGATAAAAGTTCAATTGGACATCTATGTCTACAAATAATGTTTTTATAGATGAAATTTGCTACTGATTTTGCATCTGCTTTTTGGATAGCTCTAGCTTTAGGCCATTTGGTAAGGTAATCTACTGCAACTGCAATATAATGCTTTCCTTGAGTTGTAATAGGTAATGGTCCAATTAAATCAATTCCAACTCTGTCAAAAGGTTGTCCAACTTTGATTGAATTTAAAGGTTCTGTGGTGTGAGTTTTGACAACTATTACAAGATTCTATATATTGTTGAATGTCTTTTTACATTTGAGACCAAAAGTAATGTTCAAGAGTTCTTTGTATTGTTCCATCTCTTTCTAAGTGTGCTGAAAAAAAATCTGTGTACATTTTGTATAAGATTGTTTCTTTTTCATTCTCTTGTACTAATCTGAGTGATTGGTTTGGATTTCTGCAATTTTTGTAATAAATTTTGTTATGATGTATGAAATATTGTTTGAATTGGTGTTGTAATTGATGTTTTTCACTTGGAGACTAATTTTCTGGCATAGTAAGAGTCTCCAAATAGTTTTTAATATTGTTGTAATTTCTAGGATCTATTGTTGTTTAGTTATTGTGTTAGTAGATTGGTAAATTGTGGTGGGTTTTGTTGTTAATATTAATTTTGTCTCATTTTTAAAAGGCTATCAACATTGGTGTGTAGTTTTCCTGGTTTATGGTGTACAATATATTTGTAGTCTGCTAAGAAGTTATTCTATCGAGACTGTTTGGCACTTTGTTTAGTTTTCTTTTTGTTAAGCCATTTGAGACCAATATTGTTAATTATGATGTCAAATTCTTTTCCATTTTTCAGATATTGTTGAAAGTGTTTGAGAGCCCAAATGACTGTGGCAGCTTTTAATTCAGTTGAGCCATATTTGAGTTCTGTTGGCTTGAGTGTTCTACTAGTGTAGGCAATAACTTATTCCTGGCCATTTTCATCCAATTGTGATAAGATGGCACCAAAAGCTATATGTGAAGCATTAATGGCTAGTTAGAACTGTTTGTTGAAGTCTGGATAAACAAGAACTGGGGCTGTTGTTAATCTTGTTTTGAGGGTTTCAAAAGCTTTTTGTTGTTTTTCTATCCATCTGTATGGCACATTTTTGTTGGTGAGATAATTAAGTGGTTTGGCAATTTCTGAGAATTCTTTGATGAATTTCTGATAGTAGGAGACTAATCCTACAAATTTTTGTAACTCTGTGGTATTTTTGGAAGTTTGAAAGTTTTTTACAGCACTGATTGTTCCAGAATTTGGTTTGACTCCATTTTTGCTAACTATGTGTCCAAGAAAAATTAAGCTTGTTTTTCCAAAGTGATATTTCTCAATGTTCAACTTTAATCCTGCTTTCCGTAATCATTGAAAAACTTCTCACAAATGAATGAAATGAGCTTCAAAGCTTGAGGAGTACACATTAGTATCATCAAAATAGACAACTACTAATTGTCACAAGAGTCCTTTATATACAACATCCATGAGTCATTGGAATGTTGTTGGTGCATTATAGAGTCCAAAAGACATAACATTGAACTCATAGTTTCCTTCTTGAGTGGTAAATGCTGTTTTGGGTCGATCTTTTGGGTTCATTTCGACTTGTCAGTATCCACTTTTCAAGTCTAAAGTTAAGAAGAACTTGGTTTTTCCTAAAGCATCTAATATGTCATCAATTCTTAGAAGAGAGTAGACATCTCTAATTGTAACACTATTCAATTGTCAATAGTCAACACAAAATCTGATTTTTCCGTTTTTTTTTAACAAAAACTATTGGTGAGACCCAAGGATTTCTTGATGGTTGAATCAATCTGTTATTGAGCATTCTTTGGATTTCTTCTCTGATGAATTGGTGGCTGGCAGATGGCATTCAATAAGCTTGTTGTCTTTTTGGTAAAGCATCTCCTGTATGAATCTAATGTTGAACAATATTAGTTTTTCCAAGGTCATTGTTGTCCTTTGCAAAAATATCTGCAAATTCAGCTATTAGCTGTTTCAATTGTCTTTGTTGTTAAGGTTCTAGAGACCCATGTTGATTCAAGAGAGTTTTTTTTCTAAAAGGTGGTAGTTTTTAGCAATAAGAATGATGTTTGGATTTGGAAGTAGAATATGTCTTATAATTTCGATAAAATTAGAGACAATTTGAGGGTTTTCATCTTGGAAAATGTTATTATGTATGATTCCAATTTCTAATTTATTTAATAAGACAATAGGGTAATTGTTGGGGTTGTAGAATGTAACTTGAAATTTTTTCATTCCTTTAGGAATATAAACGTTTGGGATTGAGATTTCATGCTTCAAACAGATTTGTTTATTGGATTCAAAGATTTGTTGGGTAGTGGTGGGTTTTGAGCAGGTGTAAATTTTGTGATATTCTTCAAAAGATAAAATGGTAATTGGTTGGGGAAGTTAAAGAATCTGGTGGAATTCATTTTGTGTATTAAGAGCTATGTTTACTGGCACTATAAATCGTCCAGTTGAACCAAAACCTTGAGTTTCTCTTTCACTTTTTCCCAATTGTTCTCTGTTCTTCACTGATTATAAACCCGAAATGTTGATTAAGAGTAGGTAAATTGCTTGGGCAATTTTCTCAGCATGTTTAATCCTAAATGGTTTGTCTGTTTTATTCTGTAACATGATGGTAATGTCTCCAGTATATCCTGCATCTATGATTTCTTTTCTAATGTTGATTTTTTTGCTTGCCAATGATAATTTGGATGCAATTTGAACTATTGCTCCAGATGAAATTTCAAGAACAATTTTAAGATTGATTTTTGTTAAGAACTTTGGTTGAAGAACCAAAGTGTCTTTGCCAGGATATCTGAAGTCATATTCTGCATCAATTTTGTGGGCTTTTTCTGGTTTTATTCCTTGTCTATTGTTGTCAAAGTATTTGAGTTGTATAGCAGACTGGTTTTTAATAAGATAGATTAGTGTTGTTGTGATTTTTTTCTTTGTTTCAGGTTTCCCAAATTCGATTTCTTCCTGGTTATTTTCACTGGGCAGAGGAATGCTAAGAGCATAGCATTCTGAACACCATTTGTCATCACAAGACATGATGCATTTTTCACACAATTGAATGTTCATTTGCTCTAATTGTTGAATTTGAGCTTCTTGTGTTGGATATGTGTGGCTTGCAATTTGGTGATATGTCTTTACCTTATTTTTATAGTTAAATCCAGCTAATTCTATTGTGTATTCAATGTACTCAACTTCTTTCATTTGGTGAACATCTTCCTGTGTGGCTGCATTAATTAAAGCCATTGCTAAATCAAAGATTATTTCAGCATTATAAGGATAGTGGTAAAGTTTATTGAGAGCACTGTTGTATGCTGCATCAAATGGTATTCCTTTTCTGACTTTTTCTGAAATTGATAGAGCATATTGACAGGTTTGATCACATACTCCTCCTCTTATTGCAACATCAATCCAGTTGCATTCTTCTGGTAACATATTTCTACATGTAAGACAAGATGTGTTGTCCTATTTTCCACTTCTCTTTGGAGATCCAAATCATTCTCTATGGTATGCTTTGTAGAAGTAGCAAGTGTGAGTTTCATATTTCTCTTCTGGGAAAATACAGGCTCCCATAAATAAAAGCTTCTTTTTGCAGTTTTTGCATTTTAGTAAAATGTATGGTGGTTTTTTTCGTGGTTTTGGTGTGAAATATCTAACTTTCTTCCTTCTTGATTCTTCAAAAATCTCTTGTTCTGTTTCCTCAGCCCAATTGAATGTTGATCCAAGAGCCATGTAGGTTTTAGTGAGTGGCATTTTTTTCTTCTCTTCAAATTCAAATACTGGGGCTTTTTCTGATTATTTGTTGAAAGTACCACAAGTAGCAGGTACTATAGTGTATTGTCCTTGGTATGAGATTTTTAGTTTCTGAGTTTCCCAGTCTAAGTTTGCATTGGCCTTAAAAAGCCAATTATTTCTGTCCAGAGCTTGGTATTGGGGTGCATCTATGACTAAAACTTTAATTGGAATGATGATTCTATCAATGGTAAATAAGAAATTGTTAATTTTTCTTACTGGTGTCTTTTTTATACCATCTGCTGTAACAATTACAGTTTGGGCTGGTCTGTTAACAGTTCTTTAAAGCTGTTGCATTAACTGGTAGGTAATAATACTTCTAGCTGATCCACTGTCTAGAATTAATCAGATGGGTTTTCCTTCTACTGTAGCTTTAGTGTACATGGCAGTGATAGCTTTTTGTTTATTAGCTGCTGCATTACTAAGCAAGAATGGTGATTCATTTGCTTTAAATTCGAATGAAAATATATCTGAGAGGTTGGCATTTTGGGCAATTTGAGCTGGTGAAATAGTGTTGTTGTTGGAAGGGTTTGATTTTGGTGTTGCAGCTTCATCTTTAGAAAGTGCAGTTTGTTGAAAATCCAATTTTTCAGACATTGTAAAATAACTGGGTTGAGTGTGATAGTGATTGGGTCTTTGCTGACCAGAATTTTGGGGAACCAACTGGTTATTTGGGTTGATTCTATTGTTGTTATTTTGAAATTGATTTTGGGGTGTGAATTGGTTATGTTGAACCAATTTTTTGGCTGGTACTTGATATTGTTGAATGTATGGTATTTGATATTGCTGAATTGGTAAAGATTGCTGATATTGTTGCTGTATTAGTTGTGAAGCTGGTTAATAGTAATTGTTTTGATTTTGTGGTCTTAGTGAATAATAAGTTGGTAGTGGAGGTTGGTAATAAGATTGTTGTGATAAAAAGTAATATTGATTACTTCTATTTTGTTGGTCTCTTTGCAATTTTTTGCAATCCTGTTTCCAATGTTCTGGAATTTTACAATAATAACAATTTTGAGTTTGGTTGTTGGATGGTGATCCAAAATTGTTTTGATTGCATTGTTGTGAGGGTTGATATCTTTGTGGTTGTTGTTGCTGTTGTTGTTGGTTTGTGAAGTAGCTTTCAACCTTCTTTGTGAGTTGGTCTATCTTCTCTTCAGCTGCTGAACTGGTTTCTCCAATAGCTAGGTTAACAAGTTTGGTGTGGTTTGCTTTTTCCATAGCCATTTCATAGTTTTTTGCATGTCTAATGGCTGTTGCTAAGTTTTCTGGGACATGTGGGCGAACTTTCTTGATTAATTTGTCCTTTAATTTTGCTATAAGCTGATCCAGAATCTGGGCATCAGAATAGTATTCATTGGTTTCCAATTGTCGAATTCATCAAAGAAGTTTGTTGAATCTTTTCAGATAGGTCATAACAGTTTCAGATGTTTCTTGTTTGATATTGCAAAAGTGATTATGAAGAGTAATGGATGTGTTGTTGTTGGTGAATTGTTGTAAGAAAGCATTTTTGAATGCTTGCCAGTTTTCAAATAGTTCTCCTAAATTTTTAAATCATTTTTCTGTAGTTCCTTGGAGGAAGTATGGGATTGCTTTGAGCATTCTTGCTGCAGTCCAACCATTTACATCTCCTGCTTTTTGAACTTTGTCAAGCCATTCTTGAGGACTGGTATCATTATTCTCACCAGTAAATTCTGGAATCTTTGCAATATAAGCAGTTGCTATTTCTTCTTTGTTTTCTGTAGTTTTTTCTTGTTCTGATTCAGTTTCTTTGCTTTCCAGACTCTCTGAATGATTACTTTCGTTTTCTTGTAAGTAATCAATGATATTGGCACTTGTTAATATTGGTTCCTGCTGTTGAGTAGGATTTCTAGGTGACTGAAAATCTTCTGGTTTGGAAAAATGGTTAAGTAGTGAACTTGGTGTTTGTGGTCAAACAAGTGAAATTGGAAATAGTGTAATAGAAAGTGGTAATTTGACACTGGTTCCTTGTTCAGGTGTTTGCAAGTGTTTGGCAGTTGTCTTTGGTAGTATTGGAGTGTTTGGAGTGGTTTTTGAGTATTGTTTCACTTTTTGTTTGCCTTTGTTGCTTGTCTCTGTTTCTGATTCAAAGTCAAGAGAGTATTTGAATTGTACTGGGTATTTTTCTTCACAATACTCAATAATGTTAAAATTAAATTCTTGAAAATAGGTAGCAAGTGTTTCACTGTTCAGGTCTTCTGTTCTCAATTGTAAATAGTGTACTAAATTATTGTAGAGGTTGTTTCTGATTTTTGAAATGTTGTAGTTTCCAAAAAGATAATTGTTGATACAGTTTTTAATGTATTGGTATACTGATTTCTTAATAACTTCAATTTCGTCTGGAATGTTGAATTGTTGCTTGCAGTGGGTGTAAATTAACTGATAATACTCTAGTGTTGTTGTGTCTGGTGTGGTTGCTATTTTGAATTTTGTTGTTGCTGTGTTATTTTCATGGGAAAACACCAAATGTTACTAGAGGTTTTTGGTCTTTTTTCTTGAATGTTGTTAATGCTGATTTGCTGTAAATTCACATTTTCAGAAAGTAGTTGGACCTTCAGTAACTGAATTTATATTTAAATTATCTCCTATAATTTGAACTGCTGGGCTTATATGTGGAATGGCCAATTTTTTGCCAGTTACTTTATGTAGTTATGTTGTAGTAAACATCAACTCTTTCCCAGGAATTGCTCATCTAGAAGCTTACTAAAAACGTATAGTTACTTTGTTGTGAAAGTCAACTCTTCTACAGGAATTTTGTCTGTAGGCTACCTTAATAATTATAATAAGAAAATAAAAGAAAAATAAAAGAAATAAAATTTTATCAAGAGAAACGTTTTCTATCCAGGCCTGGAGTTACTAACAGATTACTGAAATTGGTAGCTAATAAATTTCAAAAACATTAGTTGTGTTGAGAGAATTTTAAGTGCAATAATCAAAGAATTTGGTTTTCGAATATTTAATTTTTTATTTAAATGTGTAAAAGGAAATTTGTTTTTTAATTAAGATATCTAAAGTGTGATACTATGTTAAGATATTATGAGAAGATATGAGAAGAATATATTTTCTTGAAGAAAAAAGCTTTTCTTTTATACAACTTGTTATGGTACTAGTCTTTGAACTTGCACTTTTCTCTTTTCTACAATTTGGGTGAACTAAAGATACATTTTGGTAAACTACAAGTTATTTCTACGAATTATTGATTATTTCGGCAATTTTTCCATTAATTTTGGCGAATTTTGACTATATTAAATGGTTCAGAGTATTGTGTAATTTGATCATCTTAATTTCTATAGTACAAATTGGATTATTGATTGAGTAATAATATTTGATAATTTGGCTAATTAATAAGTAATAATTGAAATGATAATAATATGCTACTTAATAATAAGAATTATGAAGATAATTTCATGCTAATTAATAGCTAAAATTCTACTGGTAATAACATGTATTAGTTACTGATATCATATAATTAGCCACCTTATTTTTAGATAATAATTATTGACTTAATCAATAATTTGACTATTGACTTAATCATTGACCTGATTATTGACCTGATCAATAATCTAATTATTGATCTGATTATTGACTTGATCATTGATCTTATTAATGACCATTTTTGATAGTTATATAAGCAATAAATTTCTTAGCTGTAAAATGACATGTCAGAAATCAAGAAAATAAAATAAATAAAATAACAACTTTTATCTCAATCCTTCTCTTATTGCTAATTTTTCTTTCCCTATCTTTAAGTATTCAAATATCTTAGAATAAAAGATTATTTGTTGGTTATTTTCTATTTTTTTTGAAATGTGTAATTGTAGTATTTGAAGATTATTAAATAAAACATAACTGAAAAATACATCTAATACCAGATATTAAATTTTAAGAGTGCTAACATGAAACATAGAATTATACTAGTGTGTGATTATTTGTTAATAGTATAAATTATCTCTTTATTTTCAGATTCCTGGTTATCTTTTGAAAAGTATAGCAACTAAGATATTTTATAAGACTGATTTCACACATTGAATTTACATTTATTTAATTTGTTCTTTGAAGTTAAATTTCCTTTGATTTTTTTTATCATTCTACAAGCTTGTTCTTTCTTGTTATCCATTAGTTTATTACTCTAATTTGTAACAATATTATAGTTTATATTAGCAAATATTTTTTTCCAGCAAAACAAAATTACTTAGTTATTAAACAAGAATGCTTTATTGTAATATAATCTATTAACTATTAAAGTAAATATCTTTTTAGTATAAAGCTTTTGGTAATAACAAATCATCAAATTTTGGTTTGACTGTACAAAAAAAAAAGCTGAACCACAAATAATTAACTTGCTAGATATTTTACTTGAATAAATTTGACTATAATATATAATATTACAAAAAAACAAATTATCAAAACATTAATATTCTTTTTAAATTTACTATTAAGTAATTGTACAACTTTTTTAATTCAAATTAATCTAATTATTAATAATTTTATTTTAATTAAACATGATAATAGACTTGAATAAATACTTTGTTTTAATAAAATTTTTGGGTAAAAAACAATATTTATTAGATTATATTCAATAGCAAAGAAAATATTTATATAAATAATCAAATTTTTATTTGATTTGTCAGAATTAATTATATAAAAAAAACAAAAAAAATTCTAATTGCTCTTAAAAAATTATCAAATTTAAAGAAAAAAAAATTTTAATTTACAATATATACACTAATTTATTAATTAAATACTTTGAAAAAACAAAAACAATTTAAAAAATTTTAGCTTATTATTATTAACTTATTTTAAAAAAAGACATTATATTAAAACCTATAATATCTGCCAAAAAACTTCCTTCTTAATTGCAAAAAAGATATATATCTAATTTTTATTGGCCAATTATTTGATAAAATTAATATAGATATTATTAAACTTTTAATAATAACTCTTGATAATAACAGATATATTATTATAGCTACTGATTATTTTACAAAATAAGTAGAAACAATAGTTTTTATTGCCAATTTTATTTATAAAAATATTATTTGTCATTATAGCTGTTTTAAAAAACTTTTATTTGATAAAAAAAGCTTTTTTTAGTATATTAATTAAAAAACTTTATAAAAAAATAAAAATATATTATAAACTTTTTTTTTTATTACTATCAAATAAATAGTCTAATAAAATATTTCAATAAAATATTATGTAAAACTCTAACCAAATTAGTAAAGAAACTTATAAGATAAAATACTGTTTTTAGTATTGTTTGCTTATAAAATTGTAAATTATAACATAATAAGTTATAAACTTTTTTATTTATTTTATAGATAAATAGCAATATTATTAATAAAAATTAATATTATAATAATATTTTTTAAAAAAATTATAATAAAAAATTATAAGAACATTTTGCCAAAAAAAATTGTTACAATTTTTGATTTTTTAATAGAAACATAGATAATTATCTTTGAAAAGATAAAACAGTATTAAGAAAAGCATAAAAAAAAACTTATGAATATTTTTTTAAATATTAATAACTTAGTTTTAAAATACTGCTTAAACAAAAATAATGTTTATAAAAATAAATTTTTTATCTAGTAAAAAAAATTTTTTTTTGTAAATAAAATCTTAAACAATAATTTTTATATTTTACAAAATTAATATAGAATAATTTTTAATAATTGTTTTGTTTATAATATAGGACTTAAAAAATATTATAAGTAACCTAATTAGTTATTTATTATAATAATACTAGGCCAAAAAATTGACAAAAATTAAATATAAATAAATACATTATTTCCAAAACAAAAATATTTTCAAACAACATAAACAATTATTTTTTAGATTAAAACATTCAAAATACTTTTTATATTTTTTATAAGTATTAGACCAAAAACTATCCAAATGCTATTTTAATTATTAAAAAACAGATTATTATAACTAATAATAATAAAATCTATACTGTTATTAACTCAAAAAAAACTATTACCAAAAAAAAAATGGTAATAAAATAGATAAGTATTTGTTTAAAAACATAAAAACAATAATACTTTTATTTTTTATTACAATTGGAAAAACAATTCAAGAAATTTTGTCTATTGTTACTACTTTTTTTTTAATGTTATTAATATTATTTTGCTATTAATTTTGTTGTTAATAAAAGTTAATAAACTTTTAATAAGCTAATTTTCTTTTAAAATATCTTTCTATATTTTAAATTGTATATTGTTAAGTTTATAATAGAATAACCAATTCTATGTTAATTATTTATATAATTATTTTGCAATAAAAATTAACTCTTTTATAAAAAAATCTTATTTGTAAACACTTTAAAATATGTGTAGTTATTTTGCTGTAAAAGTTAACTTTTTACAGAAAATCTTAACTATAGACTATTTAATAATATAAAAAAAACAAAAAAAAATAATTAAAGAAAAAAAAACAAAAAATATATTAAAAGAGTTATTTTAAATTCAAACTTAAAAATTACTAATAGTTACTAAAATTAGTAGTTAATTAATTTTAACTGTTAATATAAAATAATTAATTTTAAATAAGAATAAATAAAAATTTTATGTTTTTTAAAGTAAGTTTTATTGTAATTAATTTGTAAAAAAAATAATTTTAACTAAGATATTAAGTAAAAAATACTAATTTAGCTAAGATATTTTTTTTAAAAAGAAAAGCTCTTTTTTTATACAATTTGTTGTAATATTATTTTATTGTTATGGTTAAAATTCATAGTTTTTATTAAATTATCACATGTATTAGCTATTAATATTATATAATTAGCCACACTATTTTTAAATTGTAATTGTTAACTTAATTATTGATTTGATTATTAATCTGATCATTAATCTAATTGCTAACTTGATTGTTGACTATTTTTAATAACTATATAAGCAATAAGTTTTTTAACTATAAAAAAACATATAAAAAATCAAAAGAATAAAACAATATTTATTAATTTAATCTTTTTCTTATTGTTTATTTCCCTTTTTTTATTTTTTATCTTCAAGTATTTGAATATCTTAAGATAAAAAATTACTTGTTGACATTTATTTACTCTTTTCTAATCTGTATAATTGTAGTATTTGAAAATTATTGAATAAAATATAACTAAAGAATACATTTAATATTTGATATTAAATTTTAAGAGCATTAATATAAAATATAGAATTATATTAATATGTTATTATTTGTTAATAGTATTAATTATTTTTCTACTTTTAGATTCTCTAGTTATTTTTTGAAAAGATTAACAACTAAGATATTTTATAAAACTGATCTTATATATTGAATCTATATTCATTTAATTTGTTTTTTGAAATTGAATTTTCTTTAATTAATTTTATTATCTTATAATTCTGTTTTTTTTACTATTTGTTAGCTTGTTACTCCAATCCATAACATAAAAGTAGTGCTCTTTGTAAGATTGTCAAAATTTACTTGTTTTCTATTATATAGATGATTATTTATATCTGCTATAATAATCAAAAAAATATTTTAAAACATATAACAAAAACAATTTAGATTTTATTGTACTCAATTTTTTGCTCTTTTATTTAATCTGCTTTTCTGTTAAAAAACAATTCAGTAGACAATTTCAAAGACTTTTAAAACTGGTTTCTAAATAAACATTTAGCTAAAATTTACATAATATATACAACTTATTTCTTTAATTAAGCTTATTTTAAAAACAATTTTAAAAGAAAAAAACAATAATATTAATTAGCTTTTATATTTAATAATCTTTGAACAACAGCTTTTTGACTTTAAATATCTGAATTATTAAATTCACATCTAAATTGCTGTTCATTAGTTAGCTAAAACTTTCTTTAAAACAAAAAAAAAAGCTACTAAACTGCTTTTATTTTTAATTTTTTCTCAAATAATTCAGATTATTTTATATAAACAACTATTTTTGAACTAATAGCTATTAACTTTATGCAAAGAAATATTTTGGCTGTTTTTTAAGACAGATAAACTGCTTTAAGGCAAAGAAACAACATCTTATTATCTTTATTTAGAAGCAATACATAAAATTTAATTAAATAATTAAATAATTTTAAAAAAACAGTTATTGTCAATCAATATAATACAAAGTACAAATTTTAAATTGTTAATGGCTATCTTCAAAACTTTTTTGTTACTTGGTTTTTACAAAAAACTAATACTGGTGTTTACTAAAAAATTGTCATATTAACAAATATTAAAAAAAAAAATTTTTTCTTTACTATCTGGTTTAAAATCAAATTTAAAACTCCTATTCTGATTTTTAAATAACATATAAAATTAGAAAAAAGAATTTAAGACTCTAGTAAAGTTGTTACCAAATATGGCAAAGCAATTAGAAAGTTTATTAAATATGTAGACTTTGAAAAAAATTAAACAAAAAAGTAGAAAATACATTCTTTTACAAAAAAATTAAAAACTAATTTTTTATATGCTCTTTGGTCTCTTTTGGTTCTGAAAAATAATTTCACAATAAATATGATCATTAAACTTGTTTAAAAAATTGAAAATAATCAAAAAATTTATTTAAAATTTATTTTATCAGTTTTTGCTCCTGTTTTTATTCTGGTTTCTGCTTTTTAGATGGCTGCTAACTTTTTTACTGCCCAAACTCAAAATTCCAATAAACAATTAATAAATAAACTTACAGCCAATCTTGTTCAGTTATTAAAATTTTTAGTTCAAGCAGTCAAAAAATCCTAAAAATCTAGATTTAAATTCTGTTTTAATCAATTTTAGCAGTTTTCTTATTAAAAACAACAAAATTGTGGCCTATTTATGTGTTATTATTGTGAATTAACTAGACATTTTTTTAGAGATTACAACAATTTTCTTTTGCTTTCTTTAGCTTTTAGAAACAATAATAACCAGAATAACAGAATTATTAATAATAATGTTTCTAATTAAAAATCTAACTATGCTAATATCAATTTTTTTAAAAAGAATCTCTTAATTAAAGCCACTATTTATCAGCTTTTAAATTGATAAGTGTACTTTTAAAGAGTAAAAATACAAGCCAACCAGAAAAAAACTCTTTTATGTTTTTAATTTAACTAATAATGACTATAATATAAATAAATTAGCTATTAATCTCTCTACATTAACAAAAAAAAACCCCCAAAGTTAATTTTGCCTTGGATCTTAATAAAGCTTTTATATTAATTATTGATAACAATAAGCTACCAAAAGCAAAAATATTTAAAAATTCTCTAAAGTTAAAACTCTCAAAAATTATACAAAAATCTGGATCTTATTCTATTATTAAAAATTTCATAGAAACTCTAACTCATATTATCTTTGGCTAGTTAATAACTCATCTATAATTTAGAAAAAATCTTTGCAAATCTTTAATTCCAAAAAAAAAACACTAAAGATTAATAAATGCTTTTATTAAATTGAAATTGTTAATAATAATATTATTACTCTTCTAATTTACAAAGTTCATATAATTGGTTATTTTATTAATTTAATTCTTAGTAGATTATTTGTTAGTGTTATTGCTAAACTTTTTTTTAAAGCAATTAAAAAAAAAATTAATGAATCTTTAACTTAGTTTATAACTAATATATATGATAACAAGAAAAAAAAATTTGGCATAATCAAAACTGTTTTTGTTTATATTAATAGTATTAGTATTAAAATTGACATAGAAGTTTCTAAAATAAAAAAATATACTATTATTGTTAGCAATAAATAGCTTAAGAAAGCAAAAGCATTATTTAATTATAAACAATACAAATTAACTATTAAATATAATAAAAAATTCATTATAGTTAAGTGTTATTATTAAATCATTTTTTTAATACTTAAGCAGAACCAAAAAAAAAACAATCAAATAAATCAGATAATAAAAATAGCAATAAAAAATACAAAAAAAAACAAAAAAAACTACTATATTTATCTATATCATTTTTATCAATAATAACAAGTCATTAGATAATATCAAAACTAACAAAAAAAAATTATTATAAATAACAAGATAATTTACTGGTTCTATTATAATATTCTTAAAAAAATTTTTAATAAAAAACTTAATAAGAAAGCCAAATACAGTTATTAATAACATGATTTTTGTGTCTAGTACTAGTGTAATAAACTGTTGTATTTTTTTAGCAATAAATACAAGTTCTGTCTAATCTATTACAAAAATTGGAAACCAATTAGTCTAATACCAAGAAAAAAAATAAAAAAATACAAGATTTTTGAAAATAAACTGCTTAAGATACAATTGTTAATAGAAAAACAAAAAAAACTTTCTTTAAAAAAAAAAAAGTAGACATTAAAAATCTGTTAACTAAAAACAGTCTAGTAATATTAAAAAAAAATATATTCTAAGACAAATTTATATAATACAACATATTATTATCACCAAAAAAACTCATTTTATCTATTTGAAGCTTTATCAATTCAATCAACACAATAATAAATTTATTAAAAAAGAAATAAATTAAATAAAAAATTTTGAATTTATACAAAAAAGCAAGAGTAAATAAATCTTTTTAGTTGTAATAATATTTAAAAAAAATAAAGTCTTATGCTTTTATGTTAATTACTATTAATTAAATACTATTATTAAAAAAGACATGTATTTAATTTCCAAAATTAATACAATATTAAATTAATTCAATAGTGCTGTTTTTTTTTAACTATTAATCTAACTACTAGATTTTAACAAGTAAAAATAGATCCAGAAAACAAAAAAAAACTGTCTTTATTATCAAGTATAGCACTTATAAATTTACAATTATGTTTTTTGGTCTTATTAATACTCCTTTTACTTTTTAATACTTAATAAACAAAGTATTCAAATCAGTAAAAAAAATTTTGTTTTAGTTTATTTAAATAACATAATAATATACTTAAAATTTAGAATAAACATCTTAAATATTTGCAAAAGATTTTTAATCTGGTTAAAAATACTGATCTTAAAATCAACTTAATTAAATCTTTTTTGAATGACAATTTACCTAATTTTTTGGTTATTTTATTATAAAAAATAGAAGCTTCTCTGACTTAGCCAAAATTGAAAAAGTCTAAAATATTAAACAATCAATAAATATTCATGAATTATATTTTTTTCTTGGTTTGGTCTTTTATTATTAAAAGTTTGTTAAAGATTTTTTTAAAATTATCTATTTTTTCAATCAACTACCCAAAAAAACTGTTAATTATTACTGGAACATATATTAACAAAAAGTTTTTAAAATCTTAAAAAAAAAATTAATCACAAAATTCATTCTTATACAACTTAATTTGAATTAATCTTTTATTTTTTATATTAATATATTTGGCTTTAGACTTGATACTGTTTTTTTTTAAAAAAATAAAAATAGTAAAGAGCATATTATAGCTTATGTTAACAAAATAAAACTACTTAATTATTGAACAAAAATGCCTAGTAGTAGTATAAACTACTAATTATTAAGACAAATATTTTCTTGATATTAAATTTTTAGTAATAACAAATTATTAAGCTTTGGTTTGACTACATAAAAAAAAGAAGCTAAAACACAACAAATAATTTACTAGATATTTCACTTGAATAAATTTGACTATAATATACAATATTATTTTTTTTTATTATAAGTTTAATGAGTATGGCCCAATCATTATCTAGAAATTAGAACCAAACTAAGTGATCCAGAACTAAATATGATTCATGTGCTTACTACATGGTACCAGCTACTCAAGCCAGTTCAGACTATACTACATTAATACATCAGAAGAAAACCTACCCAAAAAAGACATTTTTTGAACAATCTCAAATAATGTAGCACTATTATTAACTAATCTAACCAACTACTCAGCTGTTTTAAAGACATCAGTTTTTATAGCAGCAGATTCATGTTCTCAAAAAGATATCAAATTAAAAAACATATTATCATCAAAAGATGACAAACTTACATGAGGGCCAGACATATTAACATCTTCAAAACCATACTCAGTTTTCAGAGCAACCACTTCTTACTCCAACTTACCAACAGCTCTGCTAAAGGTACTCATGTAAACCAAAACCTCGTTGACTCTGAGGCCAAGAGCAAAACTTGAAACCAGATCACTATTAACAAATTGTTCAAAAACTTTGACCATAGAGCCAACAGGCTTAACAATAGACTCAACCAAAACAGAAAGCTTAGCCAAATCAGATTCCAGAAATGCCAGCCAAGAAAACACCAAAGAATCTACAACAGCAATAGGAGAGACAGCAGCCACCAAAGGAGAAAACTCAGAAAAAACAGGGGGAACAGATGCCTTTGCATAAAACAAAGAACCAACAAAATATGGTTTAAACATTTTGGAAATCTTAAAAGAAGGAAGTGAAGCAATCTTACAGTCTATGGCCAAATGGCTTATCTCTTAACACTGAAAACAATGCTGACAACCAGAAGTTTCTTACCAAATATGGCACTTTCTTAGTGTATCAGTTTTAACAACAACAAGGTCTAAATCAGCTTGAGAGCCAAACGTAATCAGAGCAAAGTGAAAACAACAACCAGAATTAGGAGACTAGGGAATAAAACAAGACTGACCACCAACTTGAAAAACCATATTACTGATTTCAAAGACAGTGCAGCCAGAAGGAAGGTTGACCAACTTGGCCTTAAACCTATTATGAAACACAATTGTTTTTTGTTGATTCACAATAGAAAAAATCTGAACACTATCTTTGTCCACCAAAACTGATCAGTGACTAAAAGCAAATATAGCAGCAACTAAATTCTCAAAATAGACTACAACATACTGCCAAATGCTAGCAGGCTTTAGCACAACACAAGTAATCACACCAAAAACACTAAGAGCTGTCTTAATATTAGCAATAGACACACCCAAGGGCACATTATGCAGTGCAACAGCAGCAAAAAAAAAGCCAAACTCAGAAATCACCAAGGACTTGGCAATTTTGAGAGTGGCCAAATGTACAGAGCTTGTAAGCTCAACCAAAAATGCAGCTTCTAAAGACATTTGAGAAGCAAACTCTATACAAAACAGCTTTACATTGTCTTTTGATATAGACTTCACACCCAGAAAACCATGTACAGACTGAAAAACAGTCTTAACATGAGCCAATTTAATCTTAAAAATAGCACCAGGCACCAGAATGGAGGCCACCCACCCAGCAAATCTTTGGCAACTAGCAATAGTTTTTCAAGCATCATCAAAAGTAGCACCAGAAACTAGAAAAGGAGATGATTCAGTTTCCATTTGATTATTAACCTAATTATTAACTTAATTAATAACTTGATTATTGATTTGATTATTAATCTAATTATTGATTTAATCATTAATCTAATTGTTAATTACTTTTAATAGTTATATAAATAATAAATTTTTTAGCTATAGAATGATATAATTAAGAAGAAATAAAATAATAATTATTATCTTAATTTTTTTTATATTATTTATTTTCTTTTTTTTATTTTTAAGTATTTAAACATTTTAAGATAAAAAATTACTTATTGGTATTTACTTATTTTTTTTTAATCTATACAATTATAGTATTTGAAAATTATTATATAAAATATGATTAAAAAGTGCATTTAATATTTAATATTGAATTTTAAGAGTGTTAACATAAAACATAAAATTATAACAATATGTTATCTTTTGTTAATAACATAAACTATTTTTCTACTTTCAAATTCTTTGGTTATCTTTTGAAAAAAATAATGATTGAAATATTTTATAATACTAATTTTATACATTAAATTCATATTTATTTAATTCATTTTTTAAAGTTGAATTTTTTTTGATTTATTTTATTATCTTATAATCTTGTTTTTTTTGTTATCTATTAGCTTATTATTCTAATTTATAATATTATAATTAAAAAATAAAGTTTTTAAAAATATATTACATAATTTAAGCAATAAAATACAGATATTATAACTTAAAACAAAAATATTTCTTATAAAACCAAATAAAATTTTATAAACTTAATATTAATTATAGTAATTAAATATATTTTTTATTAAAATAATTAATTTTAAAAACAAAAAAATATATAAATTTTAAAACATATAAAAAATTTTTTACTTTTTATTTATTTATTTAATAAATACATTTTTTTTCTCTTACATCTCAAATTCTTGAAGAACAATTTTCCGAAAAAAAAAGTTTTTATTTTTTTCTTGTTATTTTTTTGCAATATTTCTTAAACAAATAATCTTTTTATGATAAAGTTGGTAGCTGCTTTAAGTAGCAATATGTTTAAAAAAAGTGCTTAAAAGTGCTTTTTATGGTTCTGCTAAAGGCTTTTTCTTTCAAAAATAAGATTTTTATTGGTAATATTAAACACTTTAGTGATAAAAAAGATATTTTTTTGGTAAAATTTGATGTTGGTAATGATATGTATTCGAATATAAACAGTAAATTAGGTAATAATAAAGATAACAGTATTTTATTAAGCATTAATAATGGCTTTTTTCTTGGCTTGGCAGTTATTATTTTTAAAGCTAAAAGAGTAAATATTAGTTTGGAATATAGTTTTCTTATTAGCACAATTAATAATAACATGGATAAAAATAAAGAACTTTTTCTTCCTCCTCTCAATATTTCTTTGGACAAAAGATGGATTGATTCAAAGATTGTAAAAATTTAAGTCAAAGTAGCTGTAAAAAAATTATTTGCATTGAATATTAATTTTTTAGTAGTAGAAAACAAATTAACAATTGCAAAAACTCAAGTAATCAAAATTTTTTTTTCAACAATTAATGGTTTTGGAAAGACTACTATTCTTTTAAAGTTTGAAAAAATTATTAAATTAATGTTTACATCAAAGAAAAACATAAAAAAAATTACATTATTGGTTAAAAAAAAGAAATCATTATAAACAATAATTTTAAAAGACAAAAAATGCATTCAGATTGGACTGTAGTAATTAAAAAAATTCTTATTGATATGTCAAAAAATATAGTTATTGTTACAGTAGCCAAGTTTGATTAGATTGTATTAATCAAATTGTAATAAATTGGACTATAACAAAAGACTAGTAAAATTTGCAATCTTATTCATAGAAATTAAGAATTATAATAATAGGTAAAATAGCCAATCAAAAATAGGTATAGTAAAATAGAAAATTTTAGGAATTTTTTAAGAAATTGCAAGATTCTAAAATTCTAGGATTCTTTTAAAAAATTGCGGAATTCTCTAAAAATCTCTTATAATACAAATTATATATATATAATAAGAGTATTAAAAGCAGAAAAGTATTCAGAATTTGATAGAATTCAAAACCCCAATATCTTCTCTTTAAAAAATAGTTTTTTATAACTTGAAATGAAAACATATTAATATTAAATAAATATTTAATTATTATCCAATCCATGATATTATTGCTTGATTAAGAATATTAATTACTTATTTATTATCAATACTTCATGTTAATAAAATTCAGCACTTAATTATATTAAACCAATAGCTCTTGATTATGGCTATTAATAAAATACTAATTTTTTTTTATTTTTATTTTTTTTGTTTCATTTCTTTGTTGTTTACTAAATCAATTAAAAAGCTTAAGCACTAAATAATTAATGTCAAGAGTAGCCTAATAAAAGATCTAATATTATTTATAAAAAAGTACAAAAAAAAAAGTAGGAAAAACAAATAAAAAAATAAACCAATAAGAGAATAAAACTTAGTAAATAAGCACAATGATAAAAAATTATGACACATTGCTTAACAATAAATACATTGTTAGTAAATTATGGCATACTGCTTAGCAATAAGCACATTGTTAAAAATCATGACATATTGCTTAGCAATAAGCACATTGTTAATGAAAATAAGGCATATTGCTCAAGAAAATATAAGATTTCATATAACAAAAATTATGTATATATAGTAAAAGTATTAGAAGCAGAAAAAACAGAATTAATTGAGACAAATCAGTTAAAAACCATTAATTATCCAATACCTCTTCTTTCAAAAGGTAGTTTTCTATAACTTAAAGTGAAATCAAACTATACATTAATAAAATATCAATTATTATTTGAATTTATGATATTATTATTTGATTAAAAAATATTAATCAATTTTACATTATTAACATTCCATGTTAATAGAATCTAATACTTGAATCAATAGCTCTTGATTATAACTATTGATAATATACTAATTTTTTATTTTCTTTTCTTTTGTTCTTTGTTGTTTGCTAATTAATTAAAAAAATTAAGTGCTGAATATTTAACATCAAGGATAGTCTTATAAAAAACCCAGAAATAAGAGTAGAAATTTAAGAATAACTTATTAAAAAAACACAACTGTTAAAATAAACTGGCTATTATGCTAAAAAAAAAATTTATGGAAGAAATCATTAATTGAATTTTTGTTTATTATACAAAAAACTTAACCAAAATCTTTAGACTTTAAAATCTTCAAAATTACTAATATTTTCAACTATTAAGCACTAAGTTATGAGTTTGTTATTTGTTCTAACATCCTAAATAATAACTTATAATACTGGAAATAAGAATAAAAATTTAAGGATAGCTTATTAAAAGAGCATGACTGTTAAATTAAACCAGCTATTATGCTGAAAAAAAAATTCATGAAAGAAACCATTAATTAAATCTTTGTTTATTATACAAAGAACTCAACCAAAACTTTTAGACTCCAAAACCTTCAGAAATTATCAATATTGTCAGTTATTAAGCACTAAATTATGAGTTTGTTATTTGTTTTAATATTCCAAATAATTATTTGTAACACTAAATTGGTTCAAACAGATTAATTAACAGTTAAATAATTATTCTTAATCAGAAAAAATTCAGTACATATGACAAAAACTATAGGAAATTATGATGTTTGAATGTTTAAAAATCAGTTTAAAATACTTCTATTTACTTTGTTTGTAAGAACAACTGCTTATAATTTTGATATTCTATTAAAGAAGACTGGTAAAAAAACTTGTATCATAAATTAATTATTCAAAACTGGCAATAAGATTTGTTGTGCTATAATTGGTTTTGAATCAAATAAGAAACTAGAATTTGCTTTTTACATAGAGCCAATTTTTGGTGATATGAAACTTTTTTGAACTAGAATGGATTTAGTTTAATATAAGAAATATAAATATTTTAAACATTTTGCTTTAGAATGTAATATATCTGATTTTTCCACCTCTTTGTTTTTAAAAGTATTTAAAAAATTTGTTTTGGATAATAATTATTTTAAGCTGGCCAGATTGTATGTTAAAAGAAATGTTTTTATCTTTTAATATGCTGTTTTTGGTAGCAAATTATAAGCTTAGGTGGTTTTAGTGGTTTCTGTTTTTAACAAATTGTATTCTGGTTTTGGTTCTGGGTTTTCTCTTTCTAATGCTTTAGGTTTTAATAGAAAAGTTTTTTCTGTTTTGCCAAATAATTTTTTTATAAGTGCTTGTCTGGTTTTCTTAAAATGTTTCTTAAAGCTGCTGGTTAATCAAATATCTGCTATTGTATGTAAACTTAGTAATATGGAATTGATGTCAATGGTTTTTTTTTTACATTTCTATAAATCTATCAATTTTTAATATAGATCTAGATACAAGCATGGTTTTAAACAATTTACAGATTTTGTTTCTATTTTTTTCTTTAGCTTTTGCTAAAGCATCAGTATTAGATTCAAACAGTTTAAAAGTTTTAATCATTAAGATAGACAGTCTGGAATTGATTTTAAGACTTTTGTTAGTTTAGTTTTAGCAAAGTTAGATCTATTGTGTACTGGCTCAAATTTTTTTATCTTAATAACCAATTTTATATGGAAATTTTCAATGTGCAATATTAGAGAAATAAACAATTTAGCTAAACAAAAAAATATTATTAGATAGTATAATAATTTTGGCAATTTGGTTTCCATAATTACTAAGACAAAGTTGAAAAAACAGGCTAAATTTTCTATTAAAAACAAATTTCTAAATTTAAAAGTTTTTGTTTTTGGTTTGAACTTTGGTATCTGGATTCAGAAAAAATTATAGTAATAAATAATGCTCTTGCTTAGTATGTTTATAAAGTCTCTAAGATTTCAGGCCATTTATTTTTGATTTGTTTATTATTTAACAATACAATTTTAGTAACAGTTTTGGGTTTCTATGTTGAAGCTTTAATAAGTATGCAGTTTAATCAAACTTTTGTAATAAATTTTTGTATTGTCAAAGTAATTAGTTTAAGTTTTTATGTGATTATAAAAGATAATTTCAATGAAGATAATATAAAACATAGCATAAATTTCAAAAAATGTTTTGATTTAGATTTGTATAATTCTCTAATAGATAATTCAATTGCTAAAATTTTGACATAAAGCAATTCAAAAAGTTTAAGAAAAACTATTAACTACATTTTAGTTAATAAATATCTTTTAACAACAGTAATTAGGCATAAAATTAATGGTATTTCTGATTTCTTCAATACTAATTATTTGGTTGTTGTGGTTTCAATTGGCTTAAATAGTTTTTTAAATAAATACTTGAATGCAATTTATAAGCAAACTAATAAAAATTAATAAAAATTTTGTATTAAGAATACTAATAATTCAAAATGAACTCAGTTTAAGAAATGTTTATTAGAATAAATGTCTTGTGTGCTTAGCAAAATATATGAAAAACATGACTTAAATATATAAATAAAGGCTTTCAAATTCAAAATCAACATATATTACTTTTGGTTAATAATGCAATTTTTCATCATACTCAAATCAAAAAAAATTTATTCTAATTAATCAATATTACTTTGCACTATTTTTTTCAAATACTATATTATATCTTTAACCAATAAATGCTGGCAGTATTAAATTTTTCAAAGATAAATATAAGTACTTATATTGTTAACATATTTTATATTAATTTGAACAAAAAATTAATATTAAACAAATAAGTAATATAATATATACAGAATTATTATTATTATATATTATATAATTTTATCTAATATTAATTTATTTTTTAAAAATAAATTAAACAAAAAACAAGCAATTAATTATGTTGTTCAATCATGGTTTTAAGTAATATCTATTATAATTCAAAATTGTCAGCAAAAAATAGATATTCTTTTCTATAATTAAGAATTAAAAATTCAAGATCCGAAACATCAATTGCTATAGATATATTCAACAATTTACCATCAAATACACAACAATTGGTCAAATTTCAAAAATTATACTGTAGCAATTGATGAATTATTGGCAACTGAAAATATTCTTAATGATAATAAAATTGTAGATATGGTTTTAGCCAATATTCAAATTAAAATTAATACAATTAATAACTTAGAAAAAGAATTTAAAAAATTTTCATCTGCTATAATTACAATTACAGAAGCATATAAAGCATTAAAAAAGATAATTAGATTTAAAGCAATTAGTAAAAGAAAATTTTAGTATAGAAAACCAAAATTTACTTAGAAAAAATTATATAAATACAAAAAAATGAAAGAAAATTCTAAAAAAAGGTAATAATTAATCAATATTTTAATAATAATAATAATTATTATTATAAAACTTTATAATAGAACACCTCTAAAATAAAACATAATTTGCATGTTCTAATTGTGTTCTTTTATAGAGATCTGACTGTAAAAAATCAATTTTATATTATTAGTAAACAAAAACAGTTTTAACAATTTTAAAAGTTTTAAAATAAATAATAGCATATTGTCATAAATTGGCAAGCTTTAATTTAATATCAGAAACTTTACTAAAAACTTTAATATTTTTACTTATTAACATGTTTTTTTCAAATTAATAACACAAAATTTTTTTACAATATATATTAATTAATTATAATTTAATTGTGTTTATTTTTATTGTTAAAACTTATAAATTAGTCTTATATTACAGCCAATTAAATTTCATATATTAAATATTAAATATTAAATATTATGTATTGTTTTATTTTTTATTTTTTTTATTTTTTGAAATATTTAAATTGTTGTGTATAACAAGTATTGTTAAGAAAATGTATATTCAGCATTAACCAATAAGAACATTGGTCATCATTAACATCATTCATTCAACAGATTCGAATTCGCAACTCCCGAGTCCACCTTTCATTCCACCTGTCTTTTTCAATCTCTCATTTGGGCCATTTGTAAAATCAAAGCGTCCTAGACGCGTAATTTGATGCATTTATATTTTCTCATATAAAGAAATTCGTAACTAGACGCGTTGATTTCATTAATCGTGAAGTTCGGCCGTGGTGGATTCTTCAACTTTTTTCGCGTAGACTATCACTCCTTTAGTTTTACGTTTCTTAGATCCTCACTTTACGCCCCAAGTATACCTTCCAACAATGTCTGATTATGATGAACAGCGAGCTTCGGCTAAGCGTAAATGCTACAAGGACAGATCTCACCCTCAAAAGAGAAGATTTATTGAAGTTTTGCCGCCTACAAGTAACCACCTTGGCTTTCTTTTACCTTATTCTCATGTTTATGACATTTTCCTTATTCTTAAACTTGTTTTTATCAATCAGAAGTACACATGGATGGCCTTCTAAAAAGAAAACCTCACTCCGTGTTCATTTCCTCTCCATTAAACAAAACCAAAACTAGGCATCATTTAGTTGGGAAGTCTGGTGATACTGAAGTGAAAATTGTCCTTTCAGAACGATATGTGGCTTGTCGTCTTCGGCTACGAGAGGAGGATCGTCTGTGGCGGGAGAAGATTAGTGAGGATCTCAATAAGATGGAATCAAAATATAACTATCTGTGCAAAAATGGGAGATCGGAAGATGAATGGGGACCAATAAAACAAAAGTTCATTGAGGGACGTGATAAGGCTGAGGCAAAAATCTTAAAGAATAATAAATTCTTTAAAGATCAGAATTATTTTAAAATTTTATACCCTGTTGGACATCTAAGTGACGCTATCAGGCGCAAGGCAATGTTCAGAGCATCAATGTTAAAAGAAGAAAGAGAAGCACCCACGAAAAAGGAGGATGACCAGTGATGGCTCAATTCCAAGGTAAAATTTTAACTCCACACTCTTGAATCTTAAAACATGACTAATACTATTTGCTTTCATATTATAAAATTCAATTTAGACTTTTATCTGTGATATAGTTTCCATTTTTCTCAGCTGTTTGCGAATTATCAATATCCCAATTTTTCGTTACCAATCAGTGCTCTTTACTCGTAAAACATTTTCTATAGGAAGCCTTTTCGTCCATCATTAGTTCATTAATTTTCTACAAACTCTCGTGTCAACTCCTTAGAACAATTCAATTTACCAATAAAGTTGAAGTTCACTTTAGTACTTGTGATTAATGAATCATTGAGCCGCAACATTACTTCATAAATGCGAAAAATGAATGTCATTAAAGTTTGTACATTTTTAGGCGGTAAATTAACATTACACCATGATTTGAACTTTAATTTGATAATGGAATCTTTGGGGTAATTATCATGGGATTGAAATGATAAAGCACTTGTTCAAATGATTAGATCTCAATGCACTTCAACTTTATCCGCCGGATCCCCATGTACACGGAATCGGTATAGACAGGTATACCCGGGTTTTCCCCAATTACTATTAACCTTCATTATAATTGCTCTTATAGGTCGATTAGCACTTCGAATTTGTTCTGGAACTTCAAATGTTTGCACTGGTAATCCGTTAATATCATATGTGTAACTACCAAGGAAAAAGTGTGCCGGTGATGATCCAAGTTTCAATTCATCCGATGTGGCATTCTCAGTTTTCGGGTCAATTTCTGTTAATGCACTGGGGCGTTGTGAACTACTTGTCGGTGGAATATTATTTTTATGTGTGACGTATTGACCATCTTCACGGAAACCACATTCTTCTTCGGTTGATTCCATATCACCTTCTGCCGTCTCGGTAAATAAATCATCAACATTCTCCTCCCCAGCATCTCCACCTCCACCCAAGGATCCACGATTACTATTACTCACTCCTTCATCAATGATTCCCCACACTTCAAAATCTTTTGGGGCACTCATAACGTCCACAGTCACTTGTTTACTGACATGATCATATGTGATAGCAGTCACGTAAACTCTTCGATTCAGTAATACAGCCAGTTGACCTTCTTTCCCGGGGAAAGGCCAACATTGTCCAACATGAGTATCTGGTGAAATTGCGGTTACTGGCGGTTTCCCTCGAAGAATCCCTTGTCCGGATAATTGTGCAAAGAATTTTTGATACCATTTATCTGGCCAAAGTTCATAAGTTTTACTCGTGTATCGACTAATAATTTTCGCGCCCCCTGAATGTAGGGCAAAATCAGGCCGATTTAATTTATCTTGTGAAAATACCAAAAGTTCATCAGAGACGATCTTTCTGGCTTCAGTTCGAATGATTTCCATCATATCTTCGCCGCCTTTCCATGATGTAGTGGTACGTAAAGATTTGGATTTTGACATTTGTGTTTTGATTTCATTAGATATATCATTTCTTACTTCGTTCTTGACTTCATTCTTTAAGTCACTCCTAAAATCACCCTTTACTTGGCTATGAATAGCATCTTTAATTTCATCTTTAACTTGAATCTTTAGCAATTTGATATCCTTTTCTAACCCATTAATATCACCTCTAAATTCATATCTAATTTCGTTTTTCATTTGTATAAATTCTGAATTCATATCAGTCTTGATCCCGTTTTCAAGTTCGCTCTTGAGGCTATTGAGCTTATTATTGAATTGGCTACGAACATTGGTGAGTTCCTTGTTAACCTTACTAATGTCGGTTTTGATTACTTCTCTTATGTCTTTGACTTCATTCTTTATTCCAGAGATATCATTGGTCACTTTGGTTCGAATTTCATCTATATTAATTTTTACTCCGTTTTTGATGTCCCTAATGTCATTATTCACATCGGTGGTCACATCACTTTTGACTTTACTCTTTACATAGTCAAGATTCTTATCAACCTGGGATTGAAGATGTTTCTCAAGAAAAACGGAATTTTCTTCACACGCAGTCTTGACCTCCTTGGAAATAAAAGCTTTGAATTCAATCATATTCGGTTCAATAAGTTCCGTTGAAGGAGAGACAGCAGATGATTTCTTATTATCGCCACTGCATTCCAACCTCACCTCTGTTCTTATCAATTCTCTTAGATATTCAAGATTGTTCGTTCCATCCATGAATCCTGGAATCCGTGTGTTTCGATCGCTCCAAGTAATTGGCCAGAATCGAGTTTGATTTTCGCGTAAATATCCTGCAAGTCTCAAATACCATAATAGCCAAAATAAGATCAGAATCCAAAATATCCACCAATACTTTGTACCACGTTGACCAGAAACAGTAGCTACTGTAACCAAAGCTGGTGATGATGATGATGATGGGTCGATTTCGGTTTGAAGTATTGCCACATATTGTCCATGACCGGTAAGATTTCTCCAAAAAAAATATGCTGTCTTTTTTATGGTAGCTAATATGATAAATAAACACCATCCTATAAAAAGTAATGCTATCTCTAATGGCCATAAAAGCAGTCGCAATCCAAATTTCAATGGACCCAGTAGCCTCGCGTATACAAGTGTGCGATTACCATTATCAGTGCCTAAATAATTTATATCACGAGAAGCATTTATCACAGGGGGCTTTTGAATGTCAGAAACTACCATGGGTGAATCGCAGGAACTAGGTGAACTCCGAGGAGTTGGAGAATCGTAATGTTCATTAGGATTTCGTTCATCCTCTTCTTCTTCCTCACTGTCTTTTTCTTTTTCCTCTTCTTCGTATGCATCTGAAACTTCAGAGGCAACTTGTAAGTCAGAGTTTACTTCTTCTGGTTCAGATTCTTCAGAATAGTGTTGACTAAAATACTCATTCTCTCTTCCAAGAGGGCTCAATGAGGGATCCAATTCCCATTCCCTCAATAACTCTTCTTCCCTTGAGAAGGCACTCTCCAGCATTGAGCCATATGCGTCATCGACCACTGGGGATCTTTCTTTCAAATAAGTGGTATACTTTGGTGAAGGAGCATATTGAAGGCTTCTACCGTTGCTACTGCTAGCAGGTGATATACTACGATCTTTTCGTGAACTTTGACGTGATGTCCGACTATCGCTATTTCTAACAGGTGTCACGGTGCGTGCTTGATTAAAAGCAGTTGCGATGTTTACTGAAGTTGCTCCTGATGAAGGTGGTGGTTCGTATTGTTTTCGTCTTCCTGGCATTGCTTTTCTTTTTTCTTTTTAAAATGTAATTTAAAAATCTTAATGCTTTTTCGAGTAATGCTATATATATATGAAATTTGAAAGTGAAAAATCTCAAAAGTTTCTTATGGGGCAAGGTTCAAATTGAATCCCAGTTCAAAATTTCAAGATCGATGAAGAAAGTTTTTTGTCTATTATGTTTGTCAACTGATGGGGACGAAAAAACAATTGATTCAAGTATTTCTATGATTGGATCAAACTAAGGAACTTTGTAAAAAAAAAAAGAGGGAGACAGCAAGTTTGTTATGCACTTTAAAGTCATGCATATTATTGAGGAAAGTATGCTCGTGTGCAATGCGTCTGTACCTGCTCGCGTAATCATCGAATAACACGAATTATGGATATTGATGATGATGATGAATATGATGATGATAATAATAATAATAATAATAATAATAATAATAATAATAATAATAATTGTAAGGACAATGAACGGTAACAGGTGCTGCAGGGTTTCAAACTTTAGAAATGAAGGAATGGTAGTGATTCGAAGTCACAATACAGCGGGAACTCAAAGTTTGGCACACAAAAGAGAGAGGGGTTATAAAGGATATTGGGAATTTCGAGATTATTAAGTCCAATTCTATAATTCTCGATAATCTTCCTATCCCAGGACAATGATTTGTGAGTGTCACCCCTGTTTTATCTAATTCTTTGTAGTGGCGCACATTAACACACGAACGAAAATCGTGAACTTCCCAATAAATTGCACAAGCCAATAGGATCCGTCGGCCTTTTTCAACGAAAACATATATTTGTAGATGATTTTCTAAAGGAGAACATGTGGCGCGAATTCTGTTCTAGGAAACACTAATTAAAAATTTTATTGAATGCCAGTAATATTCGTTCGTAATTATTGTTATTATTACAATATCTAAAGCAAGTTTTGAGAGATTAATGACAACAGCATATATTAGATAGTCCACTAACATAGATGTGGTCACGAGGGAAACTGAATTGCATATGCTGTTTTAAATTAATGAAAATTTGTTAGTAAAATTCCAATTATTTGATATTAAATTCAATAGTGTTATTTTAAAATTTTTCAAGTATAATTATTATTAAAAAAACAATCAAATTTTATAGAAAATCATTTTTTAAAAATAAAAAAGATTGAAATTTATAAATACAATTATTAAATATAAATTTTAATATAAATAAATCTTAATGCTTATATAATTATTCAAACCAAAAACTTTTTTTTCTTTTGTATTTTTATAATTACAACCAAAATAAAGAGTAATAAAGAAGTAACCATCTTTTTTTTTATTGTTTTTAATAGTTAATACTTAAAAAGTTTTTTAAAAGTAAAAACATTTAAATAATACTTTTTTAAAATGCTTTTATTAAATAATAAAAACATAATGCAGTTTTTGGCTATTAAAAAAATCTTTTTTTTATTCAAAGTTTTTTTAAAATAATCAATTAAATTTAGTTTTAATGTAATTGTTATTATTACAAAAAGTTTAAAGATTTTTAACAAAAATTCAATAATAAAACTATTTAACAACTTTTCTTATTTTAAAATATTTAAAAAAAGTATTTTTTAAATTATTAATTTTAATTTTAATTTTTTTTTACTTTGTTTTTTTATAAACTATTTTTTTTAATATATTTTTGTTTATAATAATAAATTTAGCAAATTTTTTAATTAATAATTTGAATACAAACAAAGCTAAAATAAAATTTTATTTTAATATTAAAAAATATATATATATATATATATATATTTATATTTATAAAAATACTGTTATGGTTGAAACCTATACTTCTTATTAATTATCACATGTATTAGCCACTGATATTATATAATTAGTCACTCTATTTTTAGATAATGATCATTGACCTAATCAATGACCTGACTGTTGACTTAATCAATAATCTGATTATTGACTTAATCATTAATTTAATTATTGATCTAGTTGTTCACCTGATTATTGACCACTTTTAATAGCTATATAAGTAATGAATCTCTTAGCTGTAGAAAAGTATGTAAGAATCAAAAAAAAATAAAAAATAAAATAACAACTTTTATTTTAATCTTTTTCTTATTGCTAATTTCCCTTTTCCTATCTTCAAATATCTAAACATCTTGAGATAAAAGATTACTTGTTGGTTATTTTTTACCTTTTTCCTGAAACATGTAATTATAGCATTTGAAGATTATTGAATAAAATATAACTAAAAAGTACATTTGATATCTGATATTAAATTCTAAAAGTGCCAACATGAGATATAGAATTATACCAGTGTGTGATCATTTGTTGACAGTACAAACAATTTCTTTACTTTCTGATTTCCTGGTGTTACTTGAAGAAAGAAAGCCTATCAAAGAAAGAAGAAAAAACATAATTTAAAGAAAAACATAATGAATGTAAAGGGACACAGAATAGCATACAATAACATTGAATAATGTATTATAATATAGGATAATGCATTATAATGTGGAATAACATGTTATAATGCAGAATAACACAGAATAATGTGTAATAACATCAGATAATGTGTTATAACATAGAATAATTAGTTATAATATAAGAAAACAAAGCAATAGCTAACAAGAACAGATGATTTAAAGCAATCCTATAAAACTAGAAAATCCATATATATAACAGTAGCATTAGAAGCAGAAAAAATGGAATTCCCAAACAAAAATTTATTAGTTACTATTTTCTAGTTAGAAACTATATCATTCCAAAAATATTAATAAATATACTTATTTAGCATCTCAAATCCAATTGTTCACTATCAACTCTAAATGTTGATAATAATTAATACTTAAAACACACAGAAACAATAGCCCTTGATCATGACTATTGACAGACTACTAACTTATATTGTTTTGGCTTATTGTCTTTATTTTTCTTTATCTCTTTTATTTTTGCTTTATTTTGTTGTGTATGCTAATTGATTGAGGATTAAGTACTAAGTATTGACATCAAAAATTGCCTGGTAAAAAACCTCTACAAGTGAGTAGAATGTGTAAAAATTATGGATTGCTGGCCACTATACTCAGAAAAAAATTAATGGAATTGTAATTCTGAAAAACTATAAATAAAATAACATGGAAATCTCTGTCTATTATACAAAAAACTCCAATCAAAATCTTCAGATTAAAACACCTTCAGACATTATTAACATTATCTATTGAGCACCAAGTTACGGGTTTGTTATTTGCTTTGAGACCCCAAATAATCACTTATAATATTGGTTATTTTTTAAAAAGTATAATAACTGAGATATTTTATGAGACTAATCTTGTATATTAAATCCATACTTATTTAATTTGCTCTTTGAAGTTGAATTCTCTTTGATTATTTCCATTATCCTACAATTTTGTTTTCCCTTGTTATCTATTAGCTTATTATTCCAACTCATAACATAAAAGTGATGCTCTCTGTAAGGTTGTCAAAATTCACTTTGTTTTTTATTGTATGAGTGATTATTTATACTTGTTACAACAATCAGAAGAACACTTTGAAGCACACAACAAAAATGATCTAAACTTTATTGAACTCAATTCTTTGCCCTTCTGTTTGATTTGCTTTTCTATTGAAGAACAATCCAGTAGACAATTCCAAGACTTTTGGAACTGGTTCCTAAATGAGCATTCAGCTGAAACCTACACAGCCTATACAACTTACTACTTTGACCAAGTTTATCTTAAAGACAACTTTGAAGAAAAAAACAACAACATTAATCAACTTTTATACTCAACAATCTTTGAACAACAGTCTCCTGATTTTGATCTTTTCTTAAGTGAATCAGAACATTCTATACAAACAGTTACTTCTGAACCAATAGCTAACAACCCCATGCAAGCAAATATTTTAGCTGCTCTTCAAGGTATACAAACTGCTTTGGGACAAAAAAACAACACTCCACTACTTTTATTTAAAGGTGATGTACAAGATCTAATTAAATGATTGAAAAAGCAGCTATTGTCAACCAATATGATGCTAAATACAAGTTTTAAATCATTGGTGGTTATCTTCAAGGCTCTCCTGCTACTTGGTTCTCACAAAAAGCTAATGCTGGTGTTTACCAAAAAATCATTAGATGAACACCAACAAATGCTGAAGAAGAAAATATCTCTTTTACTACTTGCTTTGAAAATAAATTCAGAACTCCCATCCTAATCTTTAAATGGCACATTGAACTAGAAAAAAGAACCCAAGGTCCTGATAAAATGGTAACTGAATATGTCAAAGTCATCAAAAAGTTAATTAAAAAAGTAAACTTTGAAAGAAACTGGACAGAAGAGCAAAAGATTTATTTCTTTACAAAAAAATTAAGAACAGATCTGTCCTATGCTTTTTGGCCCTTTCTGGTATTGAAAAACAATTTCACAATGGATATGACTATTGAACTTGCTCAGAAAATAGAAGACAATCAAAAAATGCACTTAGAATTCACACTTCCAGTTTTTGCTCCTGCTTTTGTTATGACTTTTGCTTTCCAAATGACTGCTACTTTTTTTGCTGCCCAAACTCAAGACCCAAATAAATAGTTAATAAATAAACTCACAGTTAATCTTGCCTGGTTACTAGAACTCTTAGCCCAAGCAGTCAGAGAGAATTAACAACCCCAAAGACCCAGATTTTAACTCCATTTTAATCAATCCAAGCAATCTCCTTATTAAAGGCAACAAAATCATGGCCCACTTATGTGTTATTATTGTAGATTAACTGGACATTTTTTCAGAAATTGCAACAATCCTCTGCTGTCTCCTTCAGCTCCTAGAAACAATAACAATTAAAACAACAAAACCATTAACAACAATATCTCCAACCAAAAACCCAATCATGCCAACATCAATTTCTTTGGAGAAAATCCTCTAGTTGAAGCCACTGTTTATCAGTCTTTAAACTAGTAGGCACACCTCCAAAGAATGAAAGTGCAAGCCAATTAGAAGAAAACTCCTTTTACATTTTTAATCTAACTGATGATGACCATAATATTAATGAACTGGCAATCAACACTTCTGAGTCAACAAGAAAGAAGAAAAAAGCCAAGATTGATTTTATTCTAGATCTCAACAAAGTCTTAATTTCTACTGCTGATAACAACAAGCCACCAAAGACTAAAGTTTTTAAAAATCCTCCAAAGTTGGAACCTCCAGAAATTGTACAAAAATCTGGATCTTATTCTGTTGTAAAAGATTTTATGAAAACCTTAGCACATATCACTTTTGGCCAGTTAATGACCCATCCACAGTTTAGAAAAGATTTTTGTAAATCATTGATCCCAAAAAAAAAGACTCCAAAAACCAACAAATGTTCTCACCAAGCTGGACTTGCTGACAACAGCAATGTCACTTCTTTAATCTGCAAAGTCCAAGTACCTGGTTACTTTATTAATCTGATTTTAGACAGTTGATTATCTGTTAATGTCATAGCCAAACATTTTTTTGAAGCAATTGGCAGAAAGATTGATAAATCTTCAACTAAACCAATGACTAATGTACATAGTAACAAAAAGAAAAATCTGGGCATAGCCAAAGCTGTTTCTGTTCACATCAATAATATCAGCATTGAAACTGACATGGAAGTATCTAAAGCAAAAGAGTATACCATAATTGTTGGCAATAAGTGGCTTAAAAAAGCCAAAGCATTACTTGACTATAAATTTTGTGAGCTAATCATTAGATGTGATGAAAAGCCCATTGTGGTTAAGTGCTGTCATTGGACAACTTTTCTAGTATCCAAGCAGAACCAAGAAGAACAATCAGATAAATTAGATGATAATAAAAGCAATGAAAAAAAAGATTAAAAAGTACAAGAAAAAACTGCTGAACTTACTTATACTATTTTTACCAGCAATTACAAGTTACTGAACAATATTAAAGTTGACAAAAAAGAAATCATGGTAAATGGCAAGTTAATCTGTTGGTCCTACTATGATATTCTCAGAAGAACTTTTGATAAAAAATCTGGCAAGAAAGCAAAATATAGTTATTGGTGGCATGACTCTTGTGCCAGGTGCTGGTGTGACAAATCTTTGTATTTCTCAAATAATAAATGCAAGTCTTGCTTAATTTATTACAAAGATTGGGAGCCAATTAGTTTAATACCCAGAAAAAAACTAAAAAAAGTACAAAAGTCCTTTGAGAATAAACCACCTGAAATCCAATCACTAGTTACAGAATAAAGAAAACCTTCTCCTAAAGAAAGAAAAGTGGATATTGAAAATCTGTTGGCTAAAAATAACCCAGTTATCTCAAAAAAAAATAATACTCTTAGACAAATTCATGTGATACAATATATTATCACCACAAAAAAAACTTATTCTATCCATTTAAAGTCTTATCAATCTAATTAATGCAATAATGAATTTATTAAGAAAGAGATAAACCAAATAAAAGATCTTGAATTTATATAAAAAACCAAGAATAAATGAGCTTTTTCAGTTGTAGTGATATTCAAGAAAGGTAAAACTCTATGCTTTTGTGTTAACTACTGCTAATTAAATACCATTACTATAAAAGACATATACCCATTTCCCAAAATTAATGCAACACTAAATAAATTTAATGGTGTTGTTTTCTTTTTAACTATTAACTTAACTGCTGAATTCTGGCAAGTAGAGATGAATTCAGAAAGCAGAAAAAAAACTGCTTTTATTATCAAATATTGCATCTATAAATTCACAATCATCCTTTTTAGTCTTACCAATGTTCCTTCCACTTTTTAATACTTAATGGACAAAGTGTTTAAATCAGTAAAAAAAATTTTATTCTGGTCTACTTAAATGACATAATAGTCTATTCAAAAACCTGGGATAAACACCTTGAACATTTGCAAAAGATTTTTGATCTGCTCAGAAATGCTGGTCTTAAGATCAATTCAATCAAATTTTTCTTTAGATACCAATCTACACAGTTTCTTGGTCATCTTATTACAAAAAATAAAATCTTCCCTGACCTAGCTAAAGTTGAAAAAGTTCAAAACATTAGACAACCAATAAATGTTCCTAAACTATGCTTTTTCCTTGGTTTAGCTTTTTACTATTGCAAATTTATTAAGGATTTCTCTAAAATTGCCTTTTTTTTTAATCAACTATTCAAAAAAAATGTCAATTATTATTGGGGCACTCATCAGCAAAAAGCTTTTGAAATTCTGAAAGAAAAACTTGTTACTGAACCAATTTTCAAGCAACCTGATCTGAACCAACTTTTCATTCTCCATACTAATACATTTGGCTATGGACTTGGTGCTGTTCTTTCACAAAAAGATGAAAATAGCAGAAAACATACTATAGCATATATCAATAGATCCCTTATACCAGCAGAAAAGAACTATTCAGTTACTAAACAAGAATGTTTGGCAGTAGTTTGGACTACTAGTTACTGGGATTAATATTTTTTTGGTGTGAAATTTTTAGTAGTAACAGATTATCAAGCTTTGATTTGGCTGTGCAATAAAAAGAAGCTAAAACACAAATGAATAATTTACTGGATACTCTACTTGGATGAATTCAATTATGATATTTAATATTACAAAGAAGCAAATCATCAAAATGCTAATGCTCTTTCAAAATTTATCATCCAGTGATAGTACAATCTTCCAACCAAACCAACTTAATTATTAGTAATATCCTCATAAACAAATATGATAATGGACTTGGACAACTACTCTGTCTTAATGAAATTTTTGGGTAAAGAACAATACCCACCAGAATACACTTAACAGCAAAGAGAACATTTGTGCAAACAATCAAATTTTTATTTGATCTGCCAAAACCAATTATATAAAAGAAATAGAAAAGATCCTGACCACTCCCAAAGAGTCATCAGATTTGAAGAAAAAAAAATTGTAATATATAACATGCATACTGACCCATTAGCTAGACACTTTGAAAAAACAAAAACAATTCAGAAAACTTTAGCTCACTATTATTGACCTACCTTGGGAAAGAATATTGCTGAATATATTAAAACCTGTGACATCTGCCAAAAAAGAGGCAAACCCAATCACAAAAAAAATATTCATCTAATCTCTGTTGGTTAACTATTTGACAGAATTAGTATAGATGTTATTGAATTTTTAACAATAACTCCTAATGACAAAAGATACATTATCACAGCTACTGACTATCTTACAAAATGGGTAGAAACAAGAGCCACTCCAGATCAAACAGCAGTCTTAATAGCCAATTTCATTTATAAAAATATCATCTGCTGTCATGGCTGCTCCAAAAAACTTTTATCTAATAGAAAAAGAACTTTTCTCAATACACTGGTTGAAGAACTTTGCAAAAAAATAGAAATATATCACAAACTTTTCTTCTCCTATCACCTCTAAACAAATGGTCTAGTGAAACGTTTTAATAGAACATTATGTAAAACACTAACCAAAACCAGTGAAGAAACAAACTTATAGGACAAAGTACTATCTTCAGCTTTGTTTGCTTATAAAACTGTGAATCATGATATAACAAGTTATGAATTTTTTTATCTATTCTATGAATACATGACAACACTACTAATAGAAACTGACATTGAAACAATACTTTTTGAAAAAATCACAATAAGAAATTATAAAGACATTTTGCAAAAAAAACTTAATATTATTCTTGACTCCTTGGTAGAAACATAAATAATTGCTTTTGAAAAAATAAAACAGTTCCGAAAAAAGCTTAAAAAAAAAAAAACTTATAAAAAACTTTTCTTAAGTGTTGGTGACTTAGTATTAAAATACCATTTAAATAGAAACAATGTCTATGATAATAAATTTTCCAGCTAATGAAAAGAATTTTTTTTAGTTAACAAAGTTTTAAACAATAGTTCTTATATTCTTCAAGATCAATTCAGAACAATCTTTAATAATTGTCCTGTTTATGATACATGATTCAAGAAATATTATAAACAATCTGATTGGTTGTCTGTTGTGGTAATATTGACCTAAATGATCAGCAAAAATCAAGTATAAATAAATGCACCATTCCCAAAACAGAGATATCTTCAATTGACATAAACAATTATTTTCTGGATCAAAACATTCAAAATGTCTTCTATACTCTCTATGAGTATTGGATCAAAAACTATCAAAATACTACTCTGACTATTGGAAAACAAACCATTATAACAGATAACAATAGAACACATATTGTTATTAGACCAAAGAAAACCACTATCAGAAGAGAAAAAATTGGTAGCAAAATAGATAAATATCTGTTAAAAAATATAACAGCAGCTATACTCTCATCTTCTAGCACAATTGGAAAAACAATCCAAGAAATCTTGTCTATAGACAAAAATTTATTATAGAAAAGGCAATTAGAACTCTATGGTCATCTTAGAGAAATCATAAAAGATATGAAACTCATCAAAAAAACAACTTCAGAGATACAGACAGAAATTTTGGGTATTATACAATTAAATATCCCAAGAGTTTTAACTATTGCTAGAAAAACCAAAACCTTAATACAAAGATTTGGTCTCTTGAATACAAAACTCATTTCACCTTAAGTATTATATATTCTATCCACAAAAGACTTCAACAAACTAGTTAGCTTTAAGTTAGATAAAACTCTCCAAATAGATTACACCATAAATAACTTGATTTCACTGGAGCTTAATCTTTTTGAAGAGAATGATGTTATGGTTAAAATCTATACTTTTTATTAATTATCACATGTATTAGCTACTGATGTTATATAATTAGCCACTTTATTTTTAGATAGTAATTATTAATCTGATCAATAATCTGACTATTGACCTAATTATTGATCTAGTTGTTGATCTGAGTATTGACCACTTTTGATAGGTATATAAGTAATGAATCTCTTAGCTATAGAAAAGTATGTAAGAATCAAAGAAAGAAAAAAAATAAAATAACAACTTTTATCTTAATCCTTCTCTTATTGCTAATTTCTCTTTTTCTATCTTCAAGTATTAAACATCTTGGGATAAAAGATTATTTGTTGGTTATTCTCTATCTTTTTTCTGAAATGTGTAATTGCAGCATTTGAAAATTATTGAATAAAACATAACTAAAAAGTACATCTGATACCTAATATTGAATTCTAAGAGTACTGACATGAGACATAGAATTATACCAGTATGTGATTATTTGTTGACAGTATGGACTATCTCTCTATCTTTAGATTTCCTGATTATCTTTTAAAAAGTATAGCAACTAAGATATTTTATGAGACTAATCTTGGATATTGAATTCATACTCATTTAATTTGCTCTTTAAAGTTGAATTTCTTTTAATTATTTCCATCACCTTACAATTCTGTTCTCTTTTGCTATCTGTTAGTTTGTTACTTCAACCCATAACAACATGATCAAAGTAACAAAATAAAACACTATTAATTACTTTTTTTTATATTGCTTATTCTTTTTTCCTATCTTTAAGTATCTGAATATCTTGAAATAAAAAATTACTTGTTGGCATTTACATATCTTATCTTTTTCTCTTCTTGATTTGTATTTGTTAAAATTAGCCTAAGAAACAATTACTTGCTTTTGTGATTCATTGAATAAAGAAAAAATTAAAAAGCACAATGATATCTGTTATTGATTCTAAAAATTGTTAAGTTAAGACATAGAATAATAGCAGCAGTATTATTTTGTTGACAATTATGGACTATTTTTCTACCTTCAGATTTTCAAAAAAGATTTGTAACTGTGATTTTTATAAGACTAATTATGCACATTGAATCTTTACTTATTTAATTCACTCTCTTATTGTAATTCTTTCTTTAATTATTTTTATTATCTTATAATCCTGTTCTTCTTTGCTATCTGTTAGCTTGTTATTTCAACCTATAATATAAAAATAGTGCTTCCTATAAGATTGTTAAAATCCACTTTGTTTTCTATTGTATGGGTGATTATTCATACCTGTTACAACAATTAGAAAAACACTTTGAAGTACACAACAAAAATAATATAGACTTTATTGAACTTAACCTTTTGTCTTTCTGCTTGATTTGCTTCTCTATTAAAGAACAATTTAGTAAACAATTCTAAGACTTTTGAAACTGATTTCTAAATGAACATTCAGCTGAAACCTAAATAGCTTATACAATCTATTACTTTGATTAAAGAAAGAAACAACAGTATCAATCAGCTTTTATATTCCACAACTTTTAAACAATAGCCTCTTAATTTTGAATACCTAAATTACCAAATTCACATTTAGATTGCTGCTTATTAGCTAGCTAAAACATCTTTTGAAACAAAAAAAAAAGCTATTAAACTGCTTCTGTTTTTAATCTCTTCTTAAGTGAATCAGAAAATTCTACATAAACAGTTACTCTTGAATTAATGGCTAATAAGCCTATACAACAAAACATTCTGGCTGCTCTCTAAGACATACAAACTGCTTTAAGATAAAAAAACAATACTTCATTATTTTTATTCAAAAATAATACACAAGACCCAATTGAATGGTTAGATAATTTTAAAAAAGCAGCCACTACCAATCAATATGATACTGAATACAAGTTTCAAATCATTGGTAACTATTTCCAAGGCTCTTCTGCTACTTGGTTCTTACAAAAAACCAATGTTGGTGTTTACCAAAGAATTATTAGATGCATACTAATAAATGCTGAAGAAGAAAACACCTTTTTCATAATTTGGTTTAAAACTAAATTTAGAACTCTTATCCTGATATCCAAATAATACATGAAATTAGAAAAAAGAACCCAAGATCTTGGTGAAGTTGTAACTAAGTATGCCAAAGCAATCAAAAAGTTAATTAAGTGAGTAGACTCTGGAAAAAACTAGACAAAAGAACAAAAAATTCATTCTTTTACAAAAGAATTAAAAACTGATTTTTTCTATTTTCTTTGGTCCATTCTGATTCTAAAAGATAATTCTACAATAGATATGATTATTGAACTTATTCAGAGAATAGAAAACAATCAAAAAATGCATTTAAGATCCACATTTCTAGTTTTTGCTCCTGCTTCTATTATGGCTTCTGTTTCCCAAATGACTGTTATCTTTTTTGCTGCCCAAACTCAAGACCCAAATGAACAGTTAATAGATAAACTTACAGCCAATTTTGCCCAGTTATTAGAACTCTTAACCCAAGCAGTCAGAGATAATTAGCAATTACAAAAACCCAGATTTGAACCCTATTTTAATCAGTCTCAGCAATTTTCTTATTAAAGACAACAAAATTATGGTCTATTTGTGTGTTATCACTGTAAATTAACTGAACATTTCTTCAGAAATTGCAACAATTTTCCTTTGCCTCCTTTAGCTTCTAGAAATAATGATAATCAGAACAACAGAACCAACAACAACAATGTTTCTAATTAAAGAATCAATTATGTTAACATTAATTTCTTTGGAGAGAATCTCTTAATTGAAGCCACTATTTATTAATCTTTAAACTAGTAAGTGCATTTTCAAAGAGTAAGAGTGCAAGCCAACCAGAAAAAAACCTCTTTTTTGCTTTTAATCTAATTGATGATAACCATAACATAGATAAATTAGCAATCAATATCTTTGAATTAACAAAAAAGAAGAAAAAAGTCAAGATTAATTTCGTTCTGGATCCAAACAAAGCATTTACATTAACTGCTAATAACAATAAATTACCAAAGGCTAAAGTTTTTAAAAATCCTCCAAAGTTGGAATTCTCAGAAATAGTACAAAAATTTGGTTCTTATTCTATTGTTAAAGATCTTATGGAAACTCCAGCACATATTACATTTGGCCAATTAATGACTCATTCACAGTTCAGAAAAAATCTTCACAAATCATTAATTCTAAAGAAAAAAACACCAAAGATCAACAAATGCTTTTGCCAAGCTAGACTTGCTGACAACAGCAATGTTATCTTCTTTATTTGCAAATTCCAAGTGACTGGTTATTTTATTGACTTAATCTTAGACAGTAGATTATCTGTTAGTGTAATTGTTAAATACTTTCTAAAAGCAATTGGAAGAAAAATTAATAAACTTTTCACTCAGCCTATAACCAATATACATAATAACAAGAAAAAATGTCTGGGCATAGCCAAAGCTGTTCCTGTTCACATCAATGGCATTAGCATTAAAACTGACATAAAAGTATTTGAAGCAAAAAAGTACACTATAATTGTTAGTAATAAGTGGCTCAAGAAAGCCAAAGCACTATTTAACTATGAACTTTGTGAACTAACCATCAGATATGATGAGAAGTCCATTGTGGTTAAATGCTGTTATTGAACAACTCTTCTAGTACCCAAGCAAAACCAAAAAGAAAAACAATCAGATAAATTAGATAATGATAAGAATAATAAAGAAAAAGATTAAGAAAAACAAAAAAAAACTGTTGAATTTGTCTATACTATCTTTATCAGCAATAACAAAGCTCCTAGATAATATCAAAGCTAACAGAGAAGAAATCATTGTAAATGGTAAGCTAATTTGCTGGCCCTACTATGATGTCTTCAAAAAAACTTTTGATAAAAAATCTGGTAAGAAAGCAAAATACAGTTATTAGTAATATGATTTTTGTGCCAGGTGCTGATATGATAAATCTTTGTATTTTCCTAGTAATGAATGCAAGTCCTGCCTAATTTATTACAAAAATTGGGAGCCAATTAATTTGGTATCTAGAAAAAAAACAGAAATTCTTTGAAAATAAATCATTTAAGATCTAATCACTTATATTAAAACAAAAAAAACCTTTTCTTAAAAAAAGAAAAATAGATATTGAAAATTTGTTGGCTAGAAATAGCCCAGTTATCTTAAAAGAAAATAATATCTCTGAACAAACCCATATAATACAACACATCATTACCATCAGAAAAACTTGTCCTATCTATTTGAAGCCTTATTAATTCAATTAACACAATAATAAGTTCATCAAGAAAGAGATAACCCAAATAAAAAATCTTGGATTCATACAAAAAACCAAGAGTAAATGAGCTTTTTCAATTGTAGTGGTATCTAAGAAAGACAGAACTCTACACTTCTGTGTTAACTATTGTCAATTAAATGTTATTACTATAAAAGCCATATATTTATTCTCCAAAATTGATATAATGCTAAACAAATTCAATGGTGCTGCTTTTTTCTCAATCATTAACTTAACTGCTGGATTTTGACAAGTAGAGATAGATCCAAAAAGCAGAAAGAAAACTGCCTTTATTATCAAATATGGTACCTATAATTTTACAGTTATGTTTTTTGGTTTCACTAATGCTCCTCCTACTTTTTAATGCCTAATGAACAAAGTATTTGAATTAGTAAAAGAAAACTTTGTTCTGGTCTACTTAGACGACATAATAATATACTCAAAAACCTGAAATAAACATCTTGAACACTTGTAAAAGGTTTTTGATCTCTTTAGAAATGCTGGCCTTAAGATAAACCCAATTAAATTTTTTTTTAAATAACAATCCACCCAATTTTTTGGTCATTTTATTACAAAAGATGAAATTTTTTCTGATCTAGCTAAAGTTAAAAAACTTCAGAACATTAGACAACCAATAAATATTTCTGAACTATGCTCTTTTCTTGGTTTGGCTTCTTACTATTGCAAATTTATCAAGAATTTCTTCAAAATTTTCTTTTTTTTTAATTAGCTACTTAGAAAAAATGTCAATTACCACTGGAATACTTATTAACAAAAAGTTTTTGAAACTTTAAAGGAAAAACTTGTTATTGAATCAATTCTTAAACAACCTAATCTGGACCAATTTTTTATTCTGCATACTGATGTATCTGGTTATAGACTTAATGCTGTTTTCTTACAAAAAAATAAAAATGGCAAAAAACATACTATAATATATGTTAATAAAACTCTCATATCAGCAGAAAAAAACTATTTAATTATAAAACAAAAATGCTTAGTAGTAGTTTGAGTTATTAGTTATTAGGATTAATATCTTCTTGGTATGAAATTCTTAGTAGTAACAGATTATCAAGCCTTAGTTTGGCTATACAACAAAAAAAAACTGGAACATAAATAGATAACTTGCTTAATACTCTATTTGGATAAATTCAACTATGATCTTCAATATCACAAAAGAACAAATTATCAAAATGCCAATGCTCTTTCTAGACTTGCTATTCAATAATAGTACAACCTCTCAACCAAACCAACTTAATTATTAGTAACTCCCTTATAAACAAACAAGATAATAGACTTGAATAACTACTTTGCCTTAATAGAATTTTTGAGTAAAAGACAATATCTACCAGAATATACTTAACAGCAAAGAGAATATTTATACAAATAATCAAATTTTTATTTGATTTGCCAAAACCAGTTATATAAAAAAAATAGAAAAAATTCTGACCACTCCCAAAGAGTCATTAAATTTGAAGAAAAAGAAATTGTGATCTACAATATGTATACTGATCCATTAGCTGAACACTTTGAAAAACAAAAACAATATAGAAAACTTTAGCTCACTATTATTGATCTACCTTGAGAAAAAATATTACTGAGTACATCAAAATCTGTAACATCTGTCAAAGAAAAGGAAAACCTAAACACAAAAAAGATATCTATTCAATCTTTGTTGGTCAACCATTTGACAAAATTGGTATAAATATTGTTGAACTTTTAACAATAACTTCTAATAGCAACAGATATATTATTACAACTATTGACTATCTTATAAAGTGTATAAAAGCAAAAGCCACTCCAGACCAAACAACAGTCTCAATAGCCAATTTTATTTATAAAGATATTATCTGCTGTCATGGCTGCTTCAAAGAACTTTTATCTAACAGAAGAAGAGTTTTTCTCAGTACACTGGTTGAAAAACTATAGAAAAATAGAAATATGTCATAAACTTTTCTCTTCTAACCACCTTCAAACAAATAGCCTAGTAAAATGTTTTAATAAAACACTATGTAAAATCTTAGCCAAAACTAGTGAAGAAACAAACTTATAAGACAAAGTACTGTCTTCAGCTTTATTTGCTTATAGAACTATGAATCATAACATAACAAGTTATAAACTTTTTTATCTGCTTTATAAACACATGGCAATATTACCAATAGAAACTAACATTGAAACAATACCCTTTGAAAAAATCACAATAAAGAATTATAAAGACATTTTGCAAAAAAGACTTGGTACTATTCATAACTTATTGGTAAAAGCATGAATAATTGCTTTTAAAAAGATAAAACAGTTTCAAGAAAAGCTTAAGAAAAAAAACTTATAAAACACTTTCCTTAAATATTGATGACTTAGTATTGGAATATTGTTTTTTTTTTTTTGTTAATGTGTAGTCACACTGGTCTTTTATTAATTTAGCCATATTAAAAAGTATGACTTTTTTATAAAACCAACTCACCCAATAATCTAAATTACAAAATGTGGCTAATCACTAAGTAGTTATGCCTAACTATATGCTAGTATAACCAGAAAATCTATGGAGTATTACACTATTACATAAAGTAATTTTACTATAAAAAACATCAACCAGTATTTTATTACACTATGTAAACCTATTATCTGACTTAACTTTGAATATGCTGATATCATTACCACTACTTGTTAATATTTTATGAATGTTGAACATTCTTGATAGGTTTTTCTTAACTTTGTTATTAATACCCACTGATTTTTCTCACTTAGTTTGTAATTTGCAACATTTTCTTTATAATCTATTCCTTGCTTGAGTTACTGCCTATTTATACACCTTAATTAATATATTATTGTTAGTCTTTTGATCAATGTCAGCAAAAGCATTGATCCTTCCAAATTGCTTATTGATCAGTTTTTTACATAGCAGATCTATGTTGGATGTTAACTTAATGAACTTATTAGACAGAACAATTTTTTTCCCATATTCTAAGTTTTTATGTTTTTCACCCATTGTTTTTGATAAATACCACATTCACTTATTCCTTACATTATCTATTAATGTTTTACTCATTTGAATATTCAGAAAGCATTCCCAAAAGTGCCAGTTGGTTTCTACCTCTTTGTGACATCTTTTGCACAGATTGTTTAAATACACAAGAGAACATTTGTTGTATAGCACCTCTGCTGTTGGCAGCATATTGTAAAATAATTTTATAATAAATGTATGTATTGTTGAGGAACCAGCTTTTTTTTTTTTTTTGTTAATGTGTAGCCATACTGGTCTTTTATTAGTTTAGCCACATTCACAGAACATGACTTTTTCATAAAGCCAATTCACCTAATAATCTAATTTACAAAATATGGCTAACTATTAAGTGGTTATGCCTAACTACATGCTAGTATAACCAGAAACTCTATAGAGTATCACACTATTATACAAAGTACTCTTACCACAAAAAACATCAGTCAATATATTGTTACAGTTGAAACCCATAATTTTTATTAGTTATCACATGTATTAGCCACTAATGTCATATAATTAGCCACTCTATTTTTAGATAGTGATCATTGACCTAACCATTGACCTGATCATTGACTTGATCATTAATCTAGTCATTGACCTGGTTATTGACCACTTTCATTAGTTATATAAGTAATGAATCTCTTAGCTATAGAAAATCATCTCTCAGACAAGAATCAAATAAATAAAAATAACAACTTTCATCTCAATCACTCTCTTATTGCTAATTTCCCTTTTCCTATCTTCAAGTATTCAAACATCTTAGGATAAAAAATTACTTGTTGGCTTTTTTCTGACATATATAATTGTAGCATTTAAAAATTATTTGAATAAACATAACTGAAAAGCACAAGTTGATACCTGATATTGAATTCTAAGAGTGCCGACATGAGGCATAGAATTATACCAGTGGTAATCAATTGTTGACAGTACGGACTATCCCTCTACCTTCAGATTCCCCAATTACCTTTGAAAAGAATAGTGACTGAGATATTTTATGAGACTGATCTCGCATATTGAATCCATACTCATTCAATTTGCTCTTTAAAGTTGAATTCTCCTTTGATTATTTCCATCACCCTACAATCTTGTTCTCCCTTGCTATCCATTAGCTTGTTACTCCAACCCATAACATAAAAGTGGTGCTTCTTGTGAGGTTATCAAAATCCACTTTGTTTCCTATTGTATGGGTGATTATTTATACCTGCCACAACAATCAGAAGAACATTTTAAAGCACACAACAAAAACAATCTAGACTTTATTGAACTCAATCCTTTGCCCTTCTGCTTGATTTGCTTTCCCATTGAAAAACAATCCAGCAGACAATTCCAAGACTTTTGGAACTGGTTCTTGAACAAGCATTCAGCTGAAACCTACACAGCTTATACAATCTATTACTTTGACCAAGCTTATTTTGAAGATGACTTTGAAGGAAGAAACAACAGTATCAATCAGCTCTTATATTTTGCAACCTTTGAACAACAGCTCCCTGATTTTGAATATCTGAATCATCAAATCCACATTTGGATTGCTGCCCATCAATTAACAGAAACTCCTCTTGAAACAGAAGAAGAAAGCTATCAAACTGCTCCTGTTTTTGATCTCTTTTCAAGTGAATCAGAACACTCCACACAAACAGTAACACCTGAACCAATGGCTCAAAACTCTCTGCAACAAAACATTCTGATTGCCCTCTAAGGTATACAGACTGCTTTAGGGCGAAAAAACAACACCCCATTACCATTATTCAGAGGTGATGTCCAAGACCCAATTGAATAGTTGGATGACTTTGAGAGAGCTGCTACAGCCAACCAATATGATGATGAGTACAAGTTTCAAATTGTTGGTGGCTACCTCCAAGGCTCCCCTGCTACCTGGTTTTCACAAGAAACCAATGCTGGTGCTTAACAAAAAATTGTTAGATAGACCCCAGCAAATATTGAAGAAAACAACACCTCTTTCACTACCCGGTTTGAAAACAAATTCAGAACCCTTATCTTAATATCCAAATGGTGTATGGAATTAGAAAGAAGAACCCAAGGTTCTGGTAAAATTGTGACTGAATATGCCAAAGCAATCAGAAAACTCATCAAGCATGTAGACTCTGGTAGAAACTGGACTGAAGAGCAAAAAATCCATTTCTTCACAAAAGAATTGAGAACTGATTTATTGTATGCTCTTTGGCCTCTCTTGGCTTTAAAAGATAATTCCACTATGGATATGGCCATTGAACTCACCCAAAGAATTGAAGACAATCAAAGAATGCATTTGGGATTCACACTTTCAGTTTTTGCTCCTGCTCCTGTTATGGCTCCTACTCCTCAAATGGCTGCTACTTTTTTTGCTGTCCAGACACAAGATCCAAATGAACAATTAATAGATAGACTTACAGCAAATCTTGCTTGGCTATTAGAACCATTAGCCCAAGCAGTCAGAGATAACCAGCAACCACAAAGGCCCAGATTTGAAAACCGTTTTAATCAGCCCCAACAACCCGCTTATCAAAGACAGCAAAATCGTGGCCCTCCTGTGTGTTATAAATGTGAATTAACTGGACATTTTTCCAGAGATTGCAACAATCCTCCACTGCCTCCTCCAGCTCCCAGAAACAATAACAACCAAAACAACAGACCCAACAACAACAACAATGTCCCCAATCAAAGACCCAATCATGCCAACATCAATTTCTTTGGAGAGGATCCCTTAATTGAAGCCACTGTTTATCAGCCTTTAAACTGGTAGGCGCACCTCCAAAGGGTGAAAATGCAAGCCAACCAGAAGAAAACCTCTTTTATGCTTTTAACTTAACTGATGATGACCATGACATGGATGAACTAGCAATCAACACCTCAGAACCAACCAGAAAGAAGAAGAAAGCCAAGATTGATTTCGTTCTAGACCCCAACAAAGCCTTAACTTCTGCTGCTGATAACAATGAGCCACCAAAGAATAAAGTTTTTAAAAATCCTCCAAAGTTGGAACTCCCAGAAATTGTACAAAAATCTGGACCCTATTCCGTTGTCAAAGATCTCATGGAAACCCCAGCACAGATTACCTTTGGCCAGTTAATGACCCACCCACAGTTCAGAAAGAATCTTCGCAAATCCTTGATTCCAAAGAAGAAGACACCAAAAACCAACAAGCACTCTCACCAAGCTGGACTTGCTGACAACAGCAATGTCATCCCTCTGATTTGTAAAGTCCAAGTGGCTGGATATTTCATTGACTTAATTCTGAACAGTGGATCATCTGTTAGTGTCATTGCCAAACACTTCTTGGAAGCAATTGGTAGAAAGATTGATGAACCTTCCACCAGACCAATGACCAATGTACATGGTGACAAAAAGAAAAGACTGGGTATTGCCAAAGCTGTTCCTGTCCGCATCAATGGAATTAGCATTGAAACTGACATGGAAGTTTCTGAAGCCAAGGAATACACCATCATTGTTGGCAATGAATGGCTCAAGAAAGCAAAAGCTTTGCTTGATTATGAACTTTGTGAATTAACTATCAGATGTGGTAAAAAACCCATTGTGGTTAAGTGTTGCCATTGGACAACTCCCCCAGTACCCAAACAAAACCAAGAAGAAAAACAATCAGATGAATTAAATAATGAAGAGAGCGATGAAGAAGAAGAACAAGAAGAGCAAGAAGAAACTGCTGAACTCGCCTATACCACCTTCACCAGCAATGGCAAACCACTAGACAATTTTAAAGCAGACAAAGAAGGAATCATTGTAAATAGCAAGCTAATCTGCTGGCCTTATTATAATATTCTTAGAAGAATCTTTGAAAGAAAACCTGGCAAGAAAGCCAAATACAGTTTTTGGTGGCATGGTCTTTGTGCCCGGTGTTGGTGCAACAAACTCTTGTATTCTCCAAGTGATGAATGCAAATTATGCCTGATCTATTACAAAGATTGGAAACCAATCAGTTTGATACCCAGAGAAGAATTGAAAGAAGTACAGAAGTCTTTTGAGAATGAACCATCTGAGATCCAATCACTGGTTGTAGAACAAAAAAAACCCTCCCCAGAAGAAAGAAAAATAGACATTGAAAATTTGCTGGCTAGAAATAGCCCAGTTATCTCCAAAGAAGGTGATACCCCTGGACATACCCATATGATACAACACACTATCACCACCAGAGAAACTTGACCCATCCATTTGAAGCCTTATCAATCCAATCAGCACAATGATAAGTTTATCAAAAAAGAGATAAACCAGATGAAAGATCTTGGATTCATACAAAAAACCAAGAGTGAATGGGCTTTCCCAGTTGTAGTAATATCCAAGAAAGGTGGAACACTATGCTTCTGTATCAACTACCACCAATTAAATGCCATCACTGAAAGAGACATGTACACACTTCCCAAGATTGATGCAATGTTAGACCAATTCAAAGATGCTGCTTTCTTCTCAACCATTGACTTAACTGCTGGATTCTGGCAAGTAGAGATGGATTCAGAAAGCAGAAAGAAAACTGCCTTCATCACCAAGTATGGCACCTATGAATTCACAGTCATGTCTTTGGGTCTCACCAACACCCCCCCTCCCTCATCTTTCAATGCTTAATGGATAAAGTATTTGAATCAGTCAAGAAAAACTTTGTTTTAATCTATTTGGACAACATAATGGTATACTCAAAAACCTGGGATGAACACCTGGAACATTTGCAAATGGTTTTTGACCTCCTTAGAAATGCTGGCCTCAAGATCAACCCAATCAAATTTTTCTTTGGAAGACAATCCACCCAGTTCCTTGGTCATCTTATCACAAAAGATGGAATCTTTCCTGACTCAGCCAAAGTTAAAAAAGTCCAAAACATCAAACAACCAATGAACATTTATGAACTATGCTTTTTTCTTGGTTTGGTCTCTTATTATCATAAATTTGTCAAGGATTTCTCCAAAATCGCCTCTTCTCTCAATCAGCTACTCAGGAAAAATGTCAATTACCATTGGGGAACACATCAGCAAAAAGCCTTTGAAACTTTAAAGGAAAAACTGGTTACAGAACCCATCCTCAAGCAATCTGATTTAGATTGACCCTTTATCCTCCACACTGATGCATCTGGCTTTGGACTTGGTGCTGTTCTCTTCCAGAAAGATGAAGATAGCAAAGAACATGCCATAGCTTATGCCAGTAGAACCCTTTCCCCAGCAGAACAGAACTATTCAGTCACTGAACAAGAATGCTTAGCAGTAGTATAGTCCACCAGTTACTGAAGTAAGTATCTTCTTGGTGTGAAGTTTTTGGTGGTAACAGATCACCAAGCTTTGGTTTGGCTGCACAACAAAAAGAGGCTAGAACACAAATGAATAACTCACTGAATACTCCACTTGAATGAATTCGACTATGATATTCAACATCACAAAAGAGCTAATCATTAAAATGCCGATGCTTACCATCCAGTAACAGAACAACCCTCTCAAACCAAACCAACTTAATTATTAGTAATTCCTCCTTTTTGACAAACATGATAATGGACTTGGACAACTACTCTGCCTTAATTGAATTTTTGGATAAAGGACAATACCCACTGAAATACACATGACAACAAAGAGAACATTTACGCAAACAATCAAATTTCTATTTGATTCGCCAGAACCAACTTTATAATAGAAATAGAAAAGATCCTGACTGCCCCCAGAGAGTTATCAGATTTGAAGAAAGAGAAATTGTGATCTACAATATGCACACTGATCCATTAGCTGGACACTTTGGAAAAACAAAAACAATTCAGAAAATTTTAGCTCACTATTATTGACCTACCTTGGGAAAAGACATTGCTGAATACATCAAAACCTGTGATATCTGCCAAAGAAGAGGAAAACCCAATCGCAAAAAAGATATTCATCCAATTTCTGTTGGTCAACCCTTTAACAGAATTGGTATAGATGTTGTTGGACCTTTAACAATAACTCCTGATGGCAACAGATACATTATCACAGCTACCAACTATCTTACAAAGTGGGTAGAAGCAAGAGCCACTCCAGACCAAACAGCAGTCTCAATAGCCAATTTCATTTATGAAGATATCATTTGTTACCATGGCTGCCCAAAAGAACTTTTATCTGACAGAGGAAGAGCTTTTCTCAATACACTTGTTAAAGAACTTTGCAGAAAAATAAGAATACATCACAAACTTTCTTCTCCTTATCACCTCCAAACAAATGGCCTAGTGGAATGTTTCAATAGAACACTATGTGAAACCTTAGCCAAAACTAGCAAAGAAACAAACTTATAGGACAAGGTACTGCTTTTAGCTTTGTTTGCTTATAGAACTGTGAATCATGACATAACAAGTTATGAACTCTTTTATCTACTCTATGGACAAATGGCAACCCTACTAATAGAAACTAACATTGAGACAATACCCTTTGAAGAAATAACAATAGGGAATTACAAAGACATTTTGCAAAGAAGACTTGGTACCATTCTTAACTCATTAATAGAAGCACGGGTAATTGCCTTTGAAAAGATAAAACAATTCCAAGAGAAGCTTAAGAAAAAGAAAACATATAAAACACTTTCCTTAAGTAATGGTGACTTAGTTTTAGAATACCGTTCAGACAGAGACAATGTCTATGATGATAAATTCTCTAGCTGGTGGAAAGGACCCTTTATAGTCAACAAAGTTTTGAACAATGGTTCTTATATCTTACAAGATCAATATGGAACAATTTTCAATGATCGTTCTGTTCATGGCACACGACTCAAGAAATATCACAAATGACCTGATTGGTTACCTGTTGTGGTAATACTGACCCAAATGATCAACAAAAATCAGATATAAATAAATGCACCATTCCCAAAACAGAGGTATCTTCAATTGACATGAACAATTATTTCCTAGATCAAAACATTCAAAATGCTTTCTATACTTTCCATGAGTACTGGATCAAAAATTATCCAAATGCTACTTTGACCATTGGAAAACAAACTACCATAACTGATAACAGTGGAACACATACTGTTATTAGACCAAAGAAAACCACTACCAGAAGAGAAAGAATTGGTAGCAAAATGGATAAGTATTTGCTGGAAAGCATAACAGCAGCAATACTTATACCTTCCATGACAATTGGAAAAATGATTAAGGAAATCTTGCCCATAGACAAAAACTTGTCATATGGAAGGCAACTAGAACTCTATGGTTGTCTTGATGAAATCATAGACCATTGCAAAAAGAGCCAAAACTCTTATACAAAGATTTAGTCTCTTGGATACAAAGCTTATTTCGCCTCAAGTACTATATACTCTATCTACAAAAGACTTCAACAAACTAGTTAGTTTTGAGTTAGACAAAACCTTTCAATTAGAATACCTTATAAATAGCTTGATTTTGCTGAAGCTCAATTTTTTTGGAGAGGATGATGTTATGGTTGAAACCCATAATTTTTATTAGTTATCACATGTATTAGCCACTGATGTCATATAATTAGCCACTTTATTTTTAGATAGTGATCATTAATCTGATCAATGACCTGACCATTGACCTAATCATTGACCTGATCATTGACCTGATCATTAACCTAGTCATTGATCTGGTCATTGACCACTTTCATTAGCTATATAAGCAATGAGTCTCTTAGCTATAGAAAATCATCTCTCAGACAAGAATCAAATAAATAAAAATAACAACTTTCATCTCAATTACTCTCTTATTGCTAATTTCTCTTTCCCTACCTTCAAGTATCTGAACATCTTAGGATAAAGGATTACTCGTTGGCCTTTTTCTGTTTGAATAATTGTAGTATTGAAGATTATTTGTATAAACATGACTGAAGAGCACAAGTTGATACCTGATATTGAATTCTAAGAGTGCTGACATGAAGGCATAGAATTAATTTCAACAGTGATTAATTGTTGACAGTACAGACTATCTCTCTACTTTCAGATTCTCCAGTTACCTTTGAAAAGAATAGTAACTGAGATATTTTATGAGATTGATCTTGCACATTAAATCCATACTCATTCAATTCGCTCTTTAAAGTTGAATTCCCCTTTGATTATTTCCATCACCCTACAATTCTGTTCTCCCTTGCTACCTGTTAGCTTGTTACTCACCTGTTTTTTAGTGATGTGTTTTTTCCTAATAACCTTACACACTGCTTCTATGTCAGATCTAATCATTTTCAGCACAGTTTTATTTTTTCCATCTGCTCTAATCCACCTCCCCAAATATCAGGTACATGTAGATGGATCCAGGAGTTTCAGAGTTTGTTTGTTTGGCCCAAATTTTAGTGGTTCAACCAGCACTGATTTTCTCTTTTTTTTTTATGTTAACGTGTAGCCATGCTGATCGTTTATTAGTTTTGTCTAACAATAAAGTTGGCACTTTCATAAAGCCAGCTCACCCAATAATACAAAGTTTATAAGATGTGGCTAACCACTTAGTGGAAAGCCCTAACTACATGCTAGTACTACCTTTGCTACTTAATGTATCAAACATTTCAAATTCATACATCTTACCCATAATACTAATAAGCTCATGACTATTCTTAACCATACTACTTATCCACTTAGCAGTCTGATCAGAACTGGATTTGATACTAGAAGGCTGATCTTCCCATAGGTGCATTATAACATTGAAGGTGTTATCATAAACTGAAAAATCTTTATCTTCATCATCATCATCATCATCATCATCAACATCATCAACCATGTCATCAATATCTGATCCATTCTCCAAGCAAATCCGTTCACTTATTATCTCAAGATGTGTTAATCTTTTCTGCATCACAGTAGCAGCTTTTATTTTGCTTAGCCAACCCATCTATACATTCCTTAACTGACACATCCATGGCAGATGGAGTAGACAGCAATTTGGTAACTAATGCAACCAGAGCACCAACAGATTCAACCAAAGATTTAATCAACACAGATAGTTCACTAAGGTGGGATTCAAGAGAAGTCAACCTAGATTCAACAGCAGTATTGGGAACAGAGAAGACAGCAGACAACACAGGTGTTGTAGTTTCAGGAGAACCACCAAGATTCAATTCCATATCAGCAGCAGCAGCACCAGGAGGAACCACAAAAGCAGCAGCCTTGGCATAAGATTTAGATCTAACAAATAAAGATTTGAAATTTTTGGGGCCACCAAAGGTGTTGGAAGGGAGTTTAGGTGGGAGAGAAGGCAACTTCTTGCAGTCCACAGCCAAATAATTCAAGTCTTGACACCTGTAGCAGCAGCAACATTCAGAAGTTTCTCACCAGATGCGACAACCATGCAAGGTACCAGTTTTTGACACAGCAACATTCAGAGATTCCAAAGAATCAAAGATAACTACAGCAAAGCATTGACATTAATAAGATTCAGGGGAGTGAGGAATGAAACATGTATGGCCACCAACTTGGGAGACCAAATCACTTATCTCAAAGGCAGTACAGCCAAATAGAAGATTGACCAACTTAGCTTTGAATGCATCTTTTGAGAAAATAACCTCCTTTTGGTTGGCAACAGGAAGAATCCTAACACTATCTTTTCTGACCAATACAGACCAGTTAGAGAGAACAGCAGCAGCAGAAGAAATGTCCTTAAAATTAATCACAGTATATTGCCATAAGCCAGCAGGCTTCAACTTAACAGAAGTGACAACACCAAAAATGCCAAGAGCAGTTTTGATGTCATTAGAAGAGGTACCCAAAGGTACATTGTGCAGTACAACTGACAAGGAAGGGGAAGAAACAGAGGCCACACCAGAAGATCGTGCAATCTTAAGAGTGGTCAAAAACACCTCATCACTGATGGCCACTTTGGTGGCATCATTTAGATACTCCTGAGATGCAAATTCCACACAGAACAACTTAACAGCATCTCATGAAACTGACTTAAGCCCAATACAACTAGGCAGTAACTGAAACAAGAAACCAAGCAGGCCATTTTGATCTTGAATGTAGCTCCAGGTACTAGATTGGAGGCCACTTAACCAGAGAACCTCTGATGACCATTTACATTTTCCCAAGCACCACCATCAGCAGCACCAGAAACTGGGGAAGGGACAGTTGATTCCATTTCCATCTGATCAGCCCAATCTTTGAGATCATCTGGATTGATGGACTGTTTTGCTATTGGGATTGGCGATAATCTGCTGGAGATTACCACATCAGGCAACACAGCCAGTGGTTGATCTTGGCCCATTTTGGAAGATATGTTGCTGCTGTTGCCATCCATATTAGGAAGAGGGCTGGCTGCTGCTGTGGAGATCTTACCGAAGATCTCATCTGGAACCACAAAGGGGTTCAGTGTGACCATAGCAGTTGCGACTGCCTGCTGCTGTTTTTTGGAATTTTTAGCTTTCATAGCCATTTGTGAAACAGTAGTAGTAGAAGTAATAGTGGGAGTGGTGAGAGCAGAAAAGACCAACTTGTTGACTGGTCTGTTATTAAAAATCTTTGGGCTTTTTGAAGTAGTGGAAACAACACTGGGACTAATCCAAGTGTGTCTTTTTGAAGGAACTTTGACTGGAAAAGAACTACCAGCCAAAGGTGAAAAAAATGAACCAGAAGCTGCTAAAGGCAGCTTATTACTATTATTTTTTAAAGGAAATGTAGCCAGAACATTTTGTCTAGCTGCTTCAATAACAGAGAGACTCTCTTGTGTTGAAACTTTATTAGTCACTATAGGAAAAGTAAAGTTTGCAACTTTTTTACTCTTAGCTCTATTCATGGTCATGAAATTTAGGAGAAAAAGAGTTTTTTTACTATGACTCTCCCATCTCACTGATTTTCTCTTAAAGGGTCTGACCATCATTGTTTCAGTCTTGTCTAAGTTGATCTCAATATCCACCATTCTAAAGAAAGAGCTGGCTGTGTTCAGAATACTCTGCATTCCCTGTCTTAAGTTAGCTATCCACACTGTGTTATTAACAAAGACAAAGTAATTAACTGATACCAACAGAAATTGTGTGTCTGTTTGATTGTCTCACTTTTTTCATTTAGCTGTTAATTTGTATTCTTGACTATAATTGGCTTGTTTTTAAAAAAACACTTTTTCTTCTAATTTTTATGACCATAACTAAAGCTAAGAGTAAAAAAGTTGCAAACATTACTTTCTTTATAATAACTAATAAAGTTTTAACACAAGAGAGTCTCTCTGTTATTGAAGCAGCTAGACAAAATGTTTTGGCTACATTTCCTTTGAAAAATATTAGTGAAAAGCTGCCTTTAGCAGCTTCTGGTTCATTTTCTTTATCTTTGGCTGGTGATTCTTTTCCATTCAAAGTTCCTTCCAAAAGACACATTTGGGTTAGTTCTAGTGTTGTCTAAAAACCCAAAGATTTTTAATAACAGACCAGTCAACAAGTTGGTCTTTCTCACTCTCACCACTTCTACTACTACTATTACTACTACTGCTTCACAAATGGACATAAAAGCCAAAAATTCCAAAAAACAGCAGCAGGCAGTCACAACTGCTATGGTCACACCAAACTCCTTTGTGGTTCCAGATAAGATCTTCAGTAAGATCTCCACAGCAGCAGCCAGCCCTCTTCCTGATATGGACGGCAACAGCAGCAGCACATCTCCCAAGATGGGCCAAGATTAACCACTGGCTGTGTTGCCTGATGTGGTAATCTTCAGCAGATAATTGCCAATTCCAGTAGCAAAACAGTCCATCAATCCAGATGATCTCAAAGATTGGGCTGATCAGATGGAAATGGAATCAACTGTCCCTCCCCCAGTTTCTGGTGCTGCTGATGGTGGTGCTTGGGAAAATGTGAATGGTCGTCAAAGATTTTCTGGTCAGGTGGCCTCCAATCTTGTGTTTGGTAGTACATTTAAGATTAAAATGGCCTTGTTTAGTTTCTTGTTTTAGCTGCTGCCTGGTTGTATTGGGCTTAAGTCAGTTTTACAAGATGCTGTCAAGTTGTTCTGTGTAGAATTTGCATCTTAGGAAAGTCTAAATGGTGCCATCAAAGTGGCCATTGGTGAAGAAGTTCTTCTGACCACTCTTAAGATTGCACGGTCTTCTGGTGTGGCCTTTGTGTCTTCTTTTCCTCTGTCTGTTGCACTTTGTAATGTCCCCTTGGGTACTTCTCCTGATGACATTAAAGCTGCTCTTGGCATTTTTGGTGTTGTCACTTCTGTTAAGTTGAAGCCAGCTGGCTTGTGGCAATATGCTGTAGTTTATTTCAAAGACATTTTTTCTGCTGCTGAGGCTTTCAAACACTGGTCTGTACTGGTCAAAAAAGATAATGTTAGAATTCTTCCTGTAGTTAACCAAAGAGAAGTTATTGCTTCAAGAGATGCATTTAAAGCTAAGTTGGTTGATCTTTTTTTTGGCTGTACTGTCTTTGAGATTAGTGATTTGGTTTCCCAGGTTGGTGGTCAAACCTGTTTTATTCTCCAATCTCCTGATTCATACTAACATCAATGTTTTGCTGTGGTTACCTTCAATTTTCTGGAATCTTTGGACAATGCTGTGTTAAAAACTGGTACCTTGCATGGTAGCCATATTTGGTAGGAAACTCCTGGATGCCATCACTGCTACAGGTATTAAGATTTGGATCATTTAGCTGTGGACTGCAAGATGTCACTACCTCTTCCTCCCAAGTTTGTTTTCAACTCCAATGGTGGTCCCAAAGTTTTCAAGTCTTCATTTGCTGGAGCTAAGTCTTATGCCAAAGCTGTTGCCTTTGTGGTTTCTCCTGCTGCTGCTGCTGCTACTGGTATAAATCCTGTTCTTGATTCACTCCCCAAAGTTGTAGTACTCATGGTTCCTGGCATCTCCCCTGTTCCAATTGCTGTTGTTGGATCCAGATTGGCTCCTATGAAATTCCATCTCAATAAGTTGGCATTGTTAATTAAGTTTATAATTGAATCTGTTGGTTCTCTGGTGTTATAGATGATTATTTCGGCGGTGGAATTAAATAACAAACTTGTAACTTGGTGCTCAAAAGCTATCTTGATTTCTGTTGATGTTGGTATTGGTAATCTGAAGGTTTTGATATCTGAAGGTTTTGGGTTGAGTTCTTTGTATAATGAACAGAGATTCAATTGTAATTGTAATAGTCTTCAGAATTGCAATTCCGTCCAATTTCTTTTTCAGTATAGAGGCCGGATTTATTCTGGTAGTCGTGCCTTTCTGGTAAGCTATCCGATAATATATAAAATTCTATCCTTATTTCTGGGTCTTTTACCAGGCTATCCATGATGTCAATAACTCAGTGCTTTTAATCCTTAATCAATTAGTATAAAACAACAAAGCAAAGACAGAAAAGAAAAAAAAAGAAAGAAAGCAAATAATATGAAATAAAGCAAATAAGCCAAGGCAATTCTGATTCGTATCTCATCAATAGCTGTGATCAAGAGCTATTGTTTTAGTATGGTTAAATATCAGTTACTATCAACATAAAGTGTTGATAGTGAAGAAGAAATTTGATATAGTGAATAATTATTTTATTTAAGGATTGTGGTAACTAAGCTAAGAATTCTTGATGTTGATTCTGTCTTTTCTGCTTTTAACACTACTGCTATATATACATATTTGAGATTCCTCAATTTCTTAGTTCCTTGTGACAAGAATCCTGGAATTCCTGGAATCCTGCAATTCCTGATGAGAGGAATCTTGGAATTCTGCAATTCTGCAATTCCTTGTCGGAGAATCCTGAAATTTCTGGAATCCTGCAATTCCTCTAAGAGGAATCTTGGAATTCCACATTTACTATGTCTACATCTGATTGGCTAATATCTACTGACTAATAATACTATATTTCTTATATTCTATGAGTAACATTATTCCCTTCTTTTAATATTGAGCTCTGTCAAAATCTAATTCTTTTAATTCTCTCTCTTGAAGTATTTCCTGAATTTCATTTTCGAGAATTACTTGTGTTATTTGAGTCTGTAATTTTTCAAATTGAGCATTGGTGATTTTTCCCAATTGATTACTAGTAATCATATCCATTGCTTTGTTGAGTAGAATTTCTGGTCGATCCTGAAATACTGTGTGTATCTGGTATATAGCTTGAGCTTATGTGGATAAGTTGTTTTTTCCCACAAAATGTTCTAGTTGTTGTAGTATTGTTGTGTCGAATAACTGTTTTGTTTTATCCGTATATAAGTTCTGGATATTCACGTGTTGTCCCAAGTAAAAATAACAATAATTTTTTGGAAATTGTTGTGTCTACCAAGTCCAAGTTTCTCTGGTAAGTTCTTGGTGTAATCTGACTATTTGTTGTTCTTTTATGGCCAATTTTATCTTGGTCATGATCTTGTTAACAACATTTTCAAGTCTTTTCTGTGCTTTGTTTTGTGGTATCTTTGCTATATTTTTGTAATGAATGGTTTGTTAATTGATTGTAATTTCCATCTCTTGGTGTTGGATTAATTGAAAAATTTGTTGGGCTAGTGAATGGATATTGTCTGTAATTTCCATTTTTCTGATCTCTTCTGTCACATTGACCATGTTCTTATATATTTTTTTGTCAATCAATTGGACATGTTGTTGTCAATGATAATGATTGGTTCCAGATCTCATGGAATCTCATCTGATTGGACTAGTATTCTCTGTATTCCTAATTGTAGAATATTACTGGTAGATAATGATGCTGTATGATGGTATGGTTTCAGTCAATCTCCATGTGCTGCTTTGGTCAAAATTTTGTTATTCAATCTTAATTTGTAAGCTCCATTTCTTAGAATTTCTTCTATGTAAAATGGTCTGTTCCATTTGAGGTCAAATTTTCCACTCCATTGTTTTTCCACTTTGGTACAATATAGTAATACTTTGTCTCCAATTCTGAATTCAACTGGTTTATCTGGTAGTTGGTTATTATGTCTTTCTTTTTGTTTCTCTTGTGACCTTTGTATGTTATCAGCTGCTCTTCATTATTTGTTTTCTAATGTTTCCATTAAGTCATATGTTCTTTTCAACAATGTGTTTTTGAAATTCTCTTCTGTTATTGGTTCGGTTGAATATGTGCTGACTTCTATTTCCACTGGTAGTGTTGCTGTTCTACCATATACTAATTCAAATGGTGTTGCTTGTGTAGTATCTTGCTTCATTGTCCGATAAGCAAATAGTACTGATAATATCAACAAATCCCAATTGTTCTGGTTTTCTTGGCTGAGTTTAGTTATTGCTTCACATAATGTTCTGTTGAATCTTTTGACTAATCTGTTGGTTTGTGGATGGTATGGTAATGATAGTGGTCTCTTAATTCCAAATCTTTGGCTCAATTCTGTTAATGTTCTGTTCACAAAATAAGTTCTTTAGTCTGATAATAATTCTTTTGGACATCCGTGTCGACAAATTAAATCTTGATAAACAAATTCGGCAATGGATTCTGCATCCGCTCTTTGAATTGCTTTCACCTCTGGCCATTTAGTGAGATAGTCTATGGCTACTGCTATGTACCTGTTTTCTCCATTGGTAATTGTTAATAGTCCGACTAAATCAATTCCAATATGGTCAAATGATTGTCTCACTTTGATTGGTTTTAATGGTTCACTGGGTTTTGTACCTCCTCTTTGCTAACAAGCATCACAATTTTGAACATATTGGATGATGTCTGGATACATTGATAGCCAGTAGTATCTTTTTCGGGTTCTTTCCATGGTTGCTTCTTTGTAAAAGTGTCCTGCTGTTGGATTTGAGTGCATGTTGAATAATATTGTCTCTTTTTCTGGCTCTGTAATTACTCTGGTTGGTTGTTTTAGATCTCTTCTATTTTTCCGATACAGTATATTTTGGTGAATGATAAAATATTTTGATTGTTGTTTGATACTCTTTTGTTCTGTTTGAGATAAATTCTCCTTGAACTGTTGAGTGTTTATATAATGTTGAAATTGTTGATATTTTTGTATGTTCATCTTTTGTTATATTTTCATTGGTATTGTTTTGGTTTTGTTATATTTTTGGATTGAATTGTTTTTTAGATTTGTTTTATTCATGACAAACCATCAGCATTTCCATTGTCTTTTCTTTTTTTATAATGTATAATATAATTATATAGTGCGAGTGCCATTTTTCCAAATTCTTGTTTTTGAAGTGATGTTAATTTTTTGTGATCTGTGTATACTTCAAACTTCTGGCTCAAGTATTCTTTCCATTTCATGACTGCCCAGTATATTGCTAAGTGTTCTTGTTCTGGTGTTCCATAGTTCTTTTTGGCTGGTATTAAACCTCTACTGGCATATACTACTGGATGTTCTCTGCTGTCTGGTTCTTTCTGAGATAATACTGCTCCCAATGCTTGGCCGGATGCATCAGTGGTGATGATGAATGGTTTGCTGTGATCTGGATAAATCAGTACTGAAGCTTGAATGAGCTTTCTTTTCAGAATATCAAAAGCTTCTTGTTGACTTTCTGTCCATTCATATTTGGTATTCTTGGTTTGCAGTTGGTTAAGTGGCTGCACTATTTTGGAAAAGTTCTTGATAAAATGCCAATAGTAGCTGGCAAATCCCAAGAATGATTTCAGTTCTGTTATATTGGTCAGTACTGGAGAGTTTTTTACTATCTCTATTTTCTCTGGATCCGTTTTGATGCCATTTTTGCTAACTATGTGTCCCAAAAATTTTAGTTCTGTCTTGCCAAAGAAGCACTTTCTTGCATTTAACTTTAGTTTTGCTCTTCTTAGTCTTTTGAACACTTGTTGAAGATGATGAAAATGATCATCAAATGTTTTTGAGAATACATTGGTGTTGTCCAAGTATACAACTACTGATTTCCACAATAAGCCAGTATAAACAATTTCCATTAGCCATTGGAAAGTTGCTGGGGCATTGGTTAAGCTGAATGGCATTACTTCAAATTCAAAATTCTCTTCCCTTGTGGTGAATGCCATTTTCTCTTTGTCGGCTGGATCCATGGCTACTTGCCAGTAACCACTGTTCAGGTCTAATGTTGAAAACCATTTGTTTCTACCAAAAGTGTTGAATAATTCTTGGATCCGTGGAGTGGGGTAGCTATCTTCACAAGTTACTCCATTGAGTTTTCTATAATCTACACAAAAGCAAATTTTCCCATTCTTTTTCTGGATGAGTACTATTGGTGATGACCATGGGCTCATTGATGGCTGAATTAGCCTATTGTCAAGCATTCGGTTTATCTCTTAACAGATAATCTTGTGGCTAGCTGGTGGTACTCTGTATGCTTTTTGTTTAATTGGCATTGCATTTCCAGTCTTAATCTGATGCTGGATGATGTCAGTTCAGCCAAACTCGTTTTTGCTGGCAAAGATGTCATTGAAATTGTTGAGCAACATCTTAAGTTGCATACATTGGAGTGGATCTAAGTTTCCCATGTTCATTTGTTCCAACTGTTCTGATTGGAGCAAATAACATTCGCTTTGTCTGTATATTGTTTGTAATGTGATATCAACATATCCACAAAGCTGTGGAAAGTCTGGAACAGTGCTCAGTGGTTAATCCTCTATTTCTGTAGTCAAATATCCGATGATAGTTCCTTTTAGTATATTGACAACATTTCTGGTGTTGTTGTAGATGGGAATTTTGATGTGGTTATAGTTCTTGGCTGGTATGTAAAGATTGATGAGTCCAACTTCTCCTGATTCACAAAAACTTGCTTCTGCTTCAAAAATTTGTGCTTGGTCTTTTTTCTCTCTCTCTATTGTTATTATGTACTGATTATATGGTGGAATAGAAATTGCTTGACTGGTTGAGATAATTTCTCCTTGGCTAACCATTTCTTCTTCTGCCATATTGACTGGCACATCTATTCTATCTGTTGATCCGAATCCCTGTATTCCTTTTGCTGTTATTCCTAATTCCTCCTTCTTTCCCACTGATACTAACTGAGCTACTCTAACCAGAAACAGGAATATTGCCTGTGCTATCTTTTCATTGGGCTTTATTATATAGGCCTTTTCTGAGTCATTTTGTAGCATAGTGATGATATTTCCTACATATCCTGCATCAATTATTCTTCCTCTTATATTAATCCTTCTTTTCGCTAAACTACTCCTAGATGGTAATTGAACCATTGTTGTTGCTGGAATTTCCAGCGCTATTTTCAAATCAAGGCAGATGCGTAAATGTGGTTCCAATTTGATGGCATTTTTTTTTGGATACCTCAAATCAAACCCTGTATCAGTATCATGCGCTTGTTCTGGCATGATACCTTCATCATTATCACTAAACCATTTAAGTTTTTGGTCTTTGGTGAGGTCAGAAAGTGTGATATATTGTTCGGGGTCTGAATTGGAGTTTAAATCTGAGTTTATACCATTGTCATTGTTATTGCCATCTTGACCAGAGCTTGAACCGTTGTTATTGTTGTCATCATCAGAGTTTGAAGTGCAATTGATTGGCAATTCTGATTCTAATGCACAGCTGCTGATTGGTTCTTCTTCCTCTGGAATTGTGTAGATCATATGTGGTGGTGAATTGTAGATGAGGTCACACTCATCACAATACTGGAAGTCACAGGGAATTAGGCAGTGTTGACATAGTCGAGTGTTTAACTGCTTTAACCATTGTTCTTGTTCTTCCCTTGTGGGTGCTAATTCTTAGTAGTGTTCATGGAATTGTTCTGGATCTAGGAGATTTATAATAGGTTCTGCATCCCAGTCAAGCTCTAAAGGTTCTGGGGGGTTGTTTTTAATCATTTTTATTTCCTCAGGTAATGCTTCTTTGATTTTGGCGAGTGCCATTCACCAAATTTTGTCATCATCGTGTGGGTAACTGTCCAGGCACTGAACAGCTCTTCTCTAGGCAGCTTCAATGGGCATTCCTTTTCGTATCCAGTTGCTGATAAGAATCGTGTATTGGCACAACTCGTTGCACATTCCTCCTTCCCCAGGAATGTTGTTCCACATTCCTTTGTTGAGAAGGGTGTCTCCACATGTCAGGCAACATTTGCCATCCCACTTTCCTTTTTGTTTTGGTTATCCATTGCATTCAATAATGCATGGGCAACAATAATATTTGGTCGCCGTGAACTATTCTTCATCTTTGTTGCAACATGCACCCATTGATGACAATTTCTTGCTGCAATTGACACACACTAGCTTGGGTTGATGGTATTGAGCTGGTGGTTGGTAGGTGTATGGGACATAAGTCGATTTATTGATTAGTGTCAGCTCTTCTTCTTATTTCTTCCCTTTTCCTTTTTCTTCTCAATTTCATTCAGTGGTTGGTTTGCTCTGGCTGTCGTCACTCCATGCTCCTAGGTTTGGCTCCCAGACAAGTTCTTTTTCTTCTTTCTTCTTTCTCTTGTCATCTCATAAGAGTATGGGTAGTAGTTTGTTGTGGTTGACATCGGCCCAGGAGACTTGGTAAGCTTCCCAGGTAGGTTTCTCTTTTTTTTCCTCCAGTTCGATCAATAGTTTCTCTTTTGGAGGAGTCTTGAAGTGGCCACACGTGGCTGGTACACGTATGTGTTGGCCCTGATATGTTAGCTAGAGTTCCTGGGTGTTTCAGTTTAATGTCACATTGACTTGAAATAGCCAGTCATTACCAACAAGAGCTTGGTATTGGGTGGCTTCCATCATTAAAACTTTAATGGGAGTCATGATGCCATTGATTTCGAAAGGGAAGTTGTCGATTTTGCCAATTGGAGTTTTGGTTGCTCTATCAGCAGTGATAATTCTGGCACTGGCAGCTCAGTCAACTCAGTGACCTAAATGATCCATAAGTTGTCATGTGATAATGCTGCCTGCTGAACCACTGTCAAGGATCAGTTTGATGAATTGTCCCTTGACTTTGGCATTAGTGTACATCGCAGTGATCAGTTTGGCTTCAAGAGCAGCTCCACTAAATAATGGCATTGCAGTTGTTTCCTCGAATTTGAATAGAAAGATAGCAGCCAAGGACTCATTTTCGGTGATGGTAGTAGATGAGATATTACTGATAAGTGGTTGTTTTTGGGCGAATGCTAGGTTATTGGCTAAGGCATCTTCTGGGGTGACCAGAAGACTTAAATAGTTCTGAGAATTCGGGTTCTGGGGTTGACCAGTACCTGAATTCTGCTGGCGTAATCCAGATGGTTGCTGTGAAGAACTGGGGATCAGTTGATGGACCACCATTGCCAATCTCCAGCTCTGTTGAGTCATTCTTGGTCTTTGTGTTCCGTTGGGTGGTAAGTTTTGGGGCAGTGTTTGAATTTGTTGGAGTTGATATATTATTTGTGGCTGTGGTTGTTGATAAATCACTTGTGGCTGTGGTTGATAAATTGGAGCTTGATATACTGGTGGTTGATACATTGATTGCTGCATTATTGGTGCATAATGAGGTAAGTGTTGGTATTGTTCTTGATTTTGCTGGAAACTCGGAGCTGGGAACTGACGATCAGGATTTCAATATTGATTTCCCAATTGTTGGTTATTTAAATGTTGGCAGCAATCAATTTGTATGTGTTCTTGTCTATCACAATAGTGGCAAACACACGTTTCTTGTTGCCACTGTTGATTGGCTGGAAATGATGGACATGGTTGATTTTGGACATGATTGGAGTTTCCTTGATTGTTGTGTCGTTGTGATAGTTAATAGATTGCTCGGTTGTCAGCTAAGTACTCCTCTAATTTTTAATTGATGAAATCACTGAATTGTTTCAATTTAGAATCCAATTCAGATGATCTATTCATTACTAGATTGACAGCTTGGGTGTGGTTATCTTCAAGTTTGGCTGCTTCAAAATCTCTGGCATTAATGACGGCTGCTTGTAAATCTGCTGGGTATAGTGGACGTACACACTGGAAAATACTACTGCATAAGCCTCTGATAAATTGATTCAAAATTTGGGCCACTGTAAAATAATCAGCATTGATAGCTTGAATCTGGCACAGGCATCTATGGAATTGTCCCAAGTACATGGTAACAGCTTTAGTGTTCTCTTGTTTAATGGTAGTGAAAGTATTTACCAAATAGTTGATACTATTATTATTACTAAAGTATTTTAGGAACTCCTGCTTAAATGCGTTGAACATTTGAGGTTTTGTGGCTAAGCTTTGATACCACAAATCTGCAGTATCTTGGAGGAAATATGGGATTGTCTGAAGAGCTTTGTTGTCGTTCCAATTGTTTGCCGTGATTGCTTTGGCAACATCATTCAATCAAGCTTGAACATCATCCTCTTCACTGGTGAATTTTTCTAATTTGGTGATTGGTACATAGACCATTGGTACTATAGGTTGCTGGGACTGTTGAGGTGGCTGTTGTTGAAGTTGTTGAAAAGGTAATGGTTGTTGAGGTGGTACTTGAAGTGGTTGAATTGGCTCACTGATTGGCTCAATTGGTGGTTGATTGATGACGATAACTGGAGGTAGGTTTTGCTGATAAATTAAATCGGAGTTTTGATTTCTTTGATTTGGCGGAGTGTGAATATTTGGAGTTTTGATTTCCAAATTTTCTAGATTTAGATTTTGCTGAGTTTGAAGATTCGGGGTTTCAACTTCTGGATTTTCAGTGATCGGGTGCTGGTAAGTGAATTCTTGATTCTCTGATTCTTCTTCCTCTTTTTCTGATTCCATTACTTCCCACGGATCAGAAATTCTGAAATTTGGTGGAGGCGGTGGTGATTGAAGTCCTGATGGGATTGATGATTGTGAATTAAATCTCTCAAAGTATTCGCCATATGGTCCTAATAATTCTGTTTTTTTTTGTCTACTTTGGAATGGGAATCATCCAAATGCTGATGTCATAGTTAATGGCACTTCTGGGTGTATAGTGGTAGAATGAGTTGCTTGGGAATTCAATTCTGTTTTTCTTCTAAGTAGGTGGTTGTATTTTTCTGGATGTTACTGCTGGTGTTTGTAGTTTTCTTTTGCCTTTACTAGCATATGTAATTAGATATCTTTGTTGGGTGTGATGTTCAATTTCTTTGTTGATCTCAGTGATGATGGATGCGAAATTATGATTTGTTGGTAGGTTGGTGTTTTGAATTAATTCCTTATAGAAAGTTTCCCTTGCTGATTCAGTATTCACTGGTGTTCTTAACAAAGAAGAAATCTTTTCATTGACATAAAAATTGAGCAGATATATGATTGTGGTTTAATCCAAAGTATTGACAATAGTGTTGAAATAAGAATTTTGTGAATCCTAAATGGTTTGCTCCTATATTTTCTGATTCTGCCACTTTTGAATGGTATTTGTTGGTGTGAGTTCTCTGTAGGATTATACCTCACAGGGAGCACCAAATGTTACAAGTGATTATTTCTGTGGTAGAATTAAATAACAAACCTGTAACTTGGTGCTCAAAAGCTATCTTGATTTCTGTTGATGTTGGTATTGGTAATCTGAAGGTTTTGGGTTGAGTTCTTTGTATAATGAACAGAGATTCAATTGTAATTGTAATAGTTTTTGGAATCGTAATTTTGTCCAATTTCTTTCTCAGCATGAAGGCCAGATTTATTCTGGTAGTCATGCTCTTTTGGTAAGCTATCTGATAATATATAAAATTCTATCCTTATTTCTGAGTCTTTTACCAGACTATCTATGATGTCAATAACTCAGTGCTTTTAATCCTTAATCAATTAGTATAAAACAACAAAACAAAGACAGAAAAGAAAAAAAAAGAAAGAAAGCAAATAATATAAAATAAAGCAAATAAGCCAAGGTGATTCTAATTTGTATCCCGTTAATAGCTGTGATCAAGAGCTATAGTTAAGTATCAATTACTATCAACATAAAGTGTTGATAGTGAAGAAAGAATTTGATATAGTAAATAATTATTTATTTAAGAATTGTGATAACTAAGCTAAGAATTCTTGATGTCAATTCTGTTTTTTCTGTTTTTAATACTACTGCTATATATACATATTTGAGATTCCTCAATTTCTCAATTCCTTGTAACAGAAATCCTGGAATTTCTGGAATTCTGTGATTCCTGATGAGAAGAATCCTGGAATTCTGGAATTCTGCAATTCCTTGTTGGAGAATCCTGAAATTTCTGGAATCCTGCAATTCCTCTGAGAGGAATCTTGGAATTCCACATTTACTATGTCTACATCTGATTGGCTAATATCTACTGACTAATAATACTATATTTTCTATATTTTATGAGTAACACTGGTTGTGCTGGTTACCAAACTGCTGTCTATTCCACCAGCTGTGGACATGACATTAAGGGAAAGTATGGTGAGTTTGGAAAGACAAGTTAAAGCTGTGGCTACTGTGGCTTCTATGTTGAATAGAGATGTTAAGTTTTTAACAAAAAAGTGTGATCGGATCTCCTTGGAGGATGTATCTGATGATAATGATATGGATGATAATAATAACAAAGTTAAAAACTTTTCAGTCTATGATAACACTTTTGATATGATGATGCAACTGTGAGAAATTCAGTCTCCTGGTATCAAATTCAATCCTGATTAGACTGCTAAGTGGATGAGTGGTATGGTTAAGAATAGTCATGAGCTCGTTAACATTATGGGTAAGATGTATGAGTTTGATATGTTCAATACATTAGGTAGCAAAGATAGTACTAGCATGTAGTTAGAGCTTTTTGTTTGTGATTAGCTGCATCTTGTGATTTTGTATTATTGGGTGACTTAACTAATAAATGACCAGTGTGGCTACACATTAACAAAAAAAAAAAAAAAAAAGGTGCATTATAACATCAAAGGTGTCATCATAGACTGAAAAATCTTTATTATTGTCATCATTATCATCAACCATGTCATCATCATCTGATGCATCCTCCAAGCAGACCTGCTCACATTTTTCTCAAGATGTGTTATTTTTTTCTGTATCATGGAAGCAACAGCAGCCAAACCTTTATTTTGTCTAGCCAATCCAGCCACACATTCTTTAACTGATACATTCACAGTAGGTGGAGTAGACAGCAATTTGGTAACCAATACAACCAGAGTACCAACAGGTTCAACCAAGGATTTTATGAACACAAACAGTTCACTAAGATGGGATTCTAGAGAAGCCAACCTAGATTCAACAGCAGAATTGGAAACAAAAGAGACAGCAGACAACATGGGTGTTGTAGTTTTGGAAGGACTATTGAGATCCAAGTCCATATTAGCAGCAACAGCAACAAGAGGAACCACAAAGACAGCAGCTTTGGCATAAAATTTAGATCTAGCAAATGAAAGTTTGAAAACTTTGGGGTCATCAGAAGTGTTGGAAGAGAGTTTGGGTGGAAGAGGAGGTAACTTCTTGCAGTCCACAGCCAAATGATTCAAGTCTTTGACACCTGTAGCAGCAGTGACATCCAGGAGTCTTCCACCAGATGTGGCAATCATGCAAAGTACCAGTTTTTGACACAGCAACATTCAGAGATTCCAAAGAATCAAATATAACCACAGCAAAGCATTGATATTGGTAAGATTCAGGGAAGCAAGGAATAAAACATGTACAGCCACCAACTTGGAATACCAAATCACTTATCTCAAAAGCAGTATTACAGATTGGAGTAATAAGCTAACAGATAGCAAGAGAGAACAGGATTGTAGGGTGATAAAAAAAATCAAAGGGAATTCAACTTCAAAGAGTGAATTGAATAAGTATGAATTCAATGTGTGAGATTAGTCTCATAAAATATCTCAGTCACTATACTTTTCAAAGATAACTAGAGAATTTGAAGATAGAGGGATAGTTTGTACTGTCAACAAATAATCATACTTGGTATAATTCTATGTCTCACGTCAGTGCTCTTAGAATTCAATATCAAGTATCAGATGTGCTCTTCAGTCATGTTTTATTCAATAATCTTCAAATGTTGCAATTACACATTTCAGGAAAAGGGTAAGGAATAACCAACAAGTAATCTTTTATCTTTAAGATGTTCAGATACTTGAAAGTAGGGAAAGAGAAATTAGTGATAAGAGAGATTAAGATGAAATTGTTATTTTATTTCTTTATTTTTTTGATTCTTACATGCTTTTCTACAGTTAAAAGATTCATTGCTTATATAACTATAAAAAGTGGTCAATGATCAGGTCAATGATTAGGTCAATGATCAGGTCAATGATCAGATCAATGATCAGGTCATTGATCAAGTTAATGATTAGGTCAATGATCAAGTCAATAGTCAGGTTATTGATCAGATCAATAATCACTTACTAAAATTAGAGTGGCTAATTTATATGACATCAGTGGCTAATACATGTAATAATTAATAAGAAGTATAAGTTTCAACCATAACATCATCCTCTCCAAAGAGATTGAGCTCCAGCGAAATCAAGCTATTCATGAGGTAATCTATTTGAATAGTTTTATCTAACTCAAAGCTAACTAGTTTGTTGAAGTCTTTTGTGGATAAAGTATATAACACTTGAGGTGAAATGAGTTTTGTATTCAAGAGACCAAATCTTTGTATTAGAGTTTTGGCTCTTCTAGCAATAGTTAAAACTCTTAGGACATCTAACCATATAATGCCCAAAATTTCTGCTTGTATCTCTGAAGTTGTTTTCTTTATGAGTTTCATATCTTCTATTATTTCACCAAGGTGACCATAGAGTTCTAATTGCCTTCCATATGACAAGTTTTTGTCTATGGGTAAGATTTCTTGAAGTGTTTTTCCAATTGTGTTAGAAGGTGGAAGTATAGCTGCTGTTATACTTTCTAACAGATATTTATCCATTTTACTACCAATTTTTTCTCTTTTGGTAGTAGTTTTCTTTGGTCTAGTAACAGTATGTGTTTTATTGTTATCAGTTATGGTGGTTTGTTTTCCAATGGTTAGAGTAGTATTTGGATAGTTTTTGATCCAATACTCATAAAAAGTATAGAAGGTGTTTTGAATGTTTTGATCCAGAAAATAATGGTTTATGTCGATTGAAGATACCTCTGTTTTGGGAATGGTGCATTTATTTATACTTGATTTTTACTGATCATTTGAATTGGTATTACTACAACAGGCAGCCAATCAGGTCATTTATAATATTTCTTGAATCATGTACCATGAACAGGATGATTATTAAAGATTGTTCTGAATTGATCTTGAAGAATATAAGAACCATTGTTCAAAACTTTGTTAACTATAAAAAGTCCTTTCCACTGGCTAGAAAATTTATTACTATAAACATTGTCTCTGTTAGAACAGTATTCTAGTACCAAGTCACCAACACTTAAAGAAAGTGTTTTATAGGTTTTTTTTTTCTTAAGCTTTTTTTGGAACTGTTTTATCTTTTTAAAAGCAATTATTCGTGCTTCTACCAAGGAGTCAAGAATAGTGTTATGGTTAAAACCCATAATTTTTATTAGTTATTACATGTATTAGCCACTGATGTCATATAATTAGCCACTTTATTTTTAGATAGTGATTATTGACCTAGTCATTGATCACTTTCATTAGCTATATAAGCAATGAGTCTCTTAGCTGTAGAAAATCATCTCTCAAACAAGAATCAAATAAATAAAAATAACAACTTTCATCTCAATCACTCTCTTATTGCTAATTTCCCTTTCCCTATCTTCAAATATCCGAACATCTTAGGATAAAAGATTACTTGTTGGCCTTTTCCTGTTTGAATAATTGTAGTATTTGAAGATTATTTGAATAAATGTGACTGAAGAGCACAAGTTGATACCTGATATTGAATTCTAAGAGTGCTGACATGAGGCATAGAATTATACCAGCAGTTATCAATTGTTAACAGTATGAATTATCCCTCTACTTTCAGATTCCTTTGTTATCTTTTGAAAAGAATAGTGACTGAAATATTTTATGAGACTGATCTTACACATTGAATCCATACTCATTCAATTTGCTCATTGAAGTTGAATCTCCTTTGATTATTTCCATTATCCTACAATCCTGTTCTCCCTTGCTATCTATTAACTTGTTACTCCAACTCATAACATAAAAGTGGTGCTCCCTGTGAGGTTGTCAAAATTCACTTGTTTCCTTATTGTATGGGTGATTATTCATACCTATCACAACAATCAGTAGAACATTTTGAAGCACACAACAGAAACGATTTAGACTTTATTGAACTTAATCCTTTGCCATCCTGTTTGATTTGCTTCCTCTTTGAAAAACAATTCAATAGACAATTCCAAGACTTTTGGAACTGGTTTTTGAATGAGCATTCAGCTAAAACCTACACAGCCTACACAATCTATTACTTTGACCAAGCTTACTTTGAAAACAAATTTGAAGAAAGAAACAACAATATCAATCAGCTCTTATATTCAGCAACCTTTGAACAACAATCTCATGAATTTGAATATCTAAATCACCAAATTCACATCTGGATTGCTGCCCATCAATTAGCTGAAACCCCTTTTGAAACAGAAGAAGAAAGTTACCAAACTGCTCCTATTTTTGATTTTTTCTCAAGTGATTCAGATTATTCCACTCAAACAGTAACTCCTGAACCAATGGCCCAAGATCCAATACAAGCAAACATCCTAACCACCCTCCAAGGCATACAAACTGTTTTGGGGTGAAGAAACAACACCTCATTACCATTATTCAGAGGTGATGCACAAGATCTAATTGAATGGTTGGATGATTTTGAAAGAGCAGCCACTGCCAACCAATATGATTATGAGTACAAGTTCCAAATCATTGGTGACTACCTTCAAGGCTCTCCTGCCACATGGTTTTCACAAGAAACCAATGCCAATGTCCAGCACAGAATTATCAGATAGACACCAGCAGATGCAAGAGAAAACAATACCTCTTTCACTACCTGGTTTGAAAACAAGTTCAGAACCCCAATCTTAATATCTAAATGGCACATGGAACTGGAAAGAAGAACCCAAAGTCCTGGTAAAGTTGTAACTGAATATGCCAAAGCAATTAGAAAGTTAATCAAGTGAGTAGACTCTGGAAGGAACTGGACAGAAGAACAAAAGATTCATTCTTTTACAAAAGGATTGAGAACTGACTTATTTTATGCTCTTTGGTCTCTCTTGGCTCTAAAAGACAATCCTACAATGGATATGGCTATTGAACTCATCCAAAAGATTGAAGATAACCAAAGGATACATCTGGAATCCACACTTCTAGTTTTTACTCCAGCTCTTGTCATGGCCCCTGCTCCTCAAGTAGCTGCTACTTCTTTTGCTGCCCAAACCCAAGACCCAAATGAACAATTAATAGATAGACTCACAGCTAACCTTGCCCAGTTATTAGAACCATTGACACAAGCAGTCAGAGATAACCAGCAACTATCAAGACCTAGATATGAACCTTGTTTTAACCAGCCCCAGCAACCTCCCTATCAAAGACAGCAAAATCGTGGCCCATCTGTGTGCTATTATTGTGGATTAACTGGACATTATTCAAGAGATTGTAACAATCCTCTACTGTCTCCTTCAGCTTTCAGAAACAATGACAACCAAAACAACAGACCCAACAACAACAACAATGTCCCCAATTAAAGACCCAATCATGCCAACATCAATTTCTTTGGAGAGAATCACCTAGTTGAAGCCACTGTTTATTAGCCTTTAAACAGGTAGGCACACCTCCAAAGGATGAGAGTGCAAGCCAACCAGAAGAAAACCCTTTTTATGCTTTTAACTTAACTAATAATGACCAAGACATGGATGAACTAGCAATTAACACCTCAAAACCAACCAGAAAGAAGAAGAAAGCCAAGATTGATTCGTTTTAGACCCCAACAAAGCCTCAACTTCTGCCACTGATAACAATAAGCCACCAAAGACTAAAGTTTTTAAGAATTCTCCAAAGTTAGAACTCCCAGAAATTGTACAAAAATCTGGACCCTATTCCATTGTCAAAGATCTCATAGAAACCCCAGCACATATTATCTTTGGCCAGTTAATGACCCACCCACAGTTCAGAAAGGATCTTCACAAATTCTTGATTCCAAAGAAGAAGACACCAAAAACCAACAAGCGTCCTCGCCAAGCTGGACTTGCTGACAACAGCAATGTCACCCCTCTGATTTATAAAGCCCAAGTGGCTGGATACTTCATTGACTTAATTCTGGACAGTGGATCATCTGTTAGTGTCATTGCCAAACACTTCTTGGAAGCAATTGGTAGAAAGATTGATGAACCTTCCACCAGACCAATGACCAATATACATGGTGACAAAAAGAAAGGACTGGGTATTGCCAAAGCTGTTCCTGTCCGCATCAATGGAATCAGCATTAAAACTGACATAGAAGTTTCTGAAGCCAAGGAATACATCATCATTGTTGGCAATGAATGGCTCAAGAAAGCAAAAGCTTTGCTTAATTATGAACTTTGTGAATTAACCATCAGATGTGGTGAAAAACCCATTGTGGTTAAGTGTCGTTATTGGACAACTCCCCCAGTACCCAAACAAAACCAAAAAGAAGAACAATCAGATGAATCAGATGATGAAGAGAGTAATGAAGAAGAAGAACAAGAAGAGCAAGAAGAAACTGCTGAACTCACCTATACCACCTTCACCAGCAATGGCAAACCACTAGACAATGTTAAAGCAGACAAAGAAGGAATCATTGTAAATGGCAAGCTGATCTGCTGGCCTTATTAAGATATTCTTAGAAGAATCTTTGAAAGAAAACCTGGCAAGAAAGCCAAATACAGTTTTTGGTGACATGGTCCTTGTGCCCAGTGTTGGTGCAACAAACTTTTGTATTCTCTAAGTGATGAATGCAAATTATGCCTGATCTATTACAGAGATTGGGAACCAATCAGTTTGATACTCAGAAAAAAATTGAAAGAAGTACAGAAATCTTTTGAGAATGAACCACCTGAGATCTAATCACTGGTTGTAGAACAAAAAAAATCCTCCCCAGAAGAAAGAAAAATAAACATTGAAAATTTGCTGGCTAGAAATAGCCCAGTTATCTCCAAAGAAAGTGATATCTCTGGACATACCCATGTGATACAACACACTATCACCACCAAAGAAACTCGACCCATCCATTTGAAACCTTATTAATCCAATTAGCACAATGATGAGTTTATCAAGAAAGAGATAAACCGGATAAAAGATCTTGGATTTATACAAAAAACCAAGAGTAAATGGGCTTTTCCAGTTGTAGTAATATCCAAGAAAGGTGGAACACTATGCTTCTGTGTTGACTACTGCCAATTAAATGCCATCACTGAAAGAGACATGTACCCACTTCCCAAGATTGATACAATGTTAGACCAATTCAAAGATGCTGCTTTCTTCTCAACTATTAACTTAACTGCTGGATTCTGGCAAGTAGAGATGGATTCAGAAAGCAGAAAGAAAACTGCCTTCATCACCAAGTATGGCACCTATGAATTCACAGTCATGCCTTTTGGTCTCACCAATGCCCCCCCCCCATCTTTCAATGCTTAATGGATAAAGTATTTGAATCAGTCAAGGAAAATTTTGTTCTAATCTATTTGGACGACATAATGGTATACTCAAAAATCTGAGATGAACACCTGGAACATTTGCAAAAGATTTTTGACCTTCTCAAAAATGCTGGCCTCAAGATCAACCCAATCAAATCTTTCTTTGGAAGACAATCCACCCAGTTTCTTGGTCATTTTATCACAAAAGATGGAATCTTTCCTGACCCAGCCAAAGTTGAAAAAGTCCAAAACATCAAACAACCAATGAACATTCATGAACTATGCTCTTTTCTTGGTTTGGCCTCTTATTATCACAAATTTGTCAAGGATTTCTCCAAAATCGCCTCTCCTCTCAATTAGCTACTCAGGAAAAATGTCAATTACCATTGGAGAACATATCAGCAAAAAGCCTTTGAAACTTTAAAGGAAAAACTGGTTACAGAACTCATTCTCAAGCAATCTAATCTAGATTGACTCTTTATCCTCCACACTAATGCATCTGGCTTTGGACTTGGTGCTGTTCTCTCCCAGAAAGATGAAAATGGCAAAGAACATACCATAGCCTATGCCAGTAAAACTTTTTCCCCAGCAGAACAGAACTATTCAGTCACTGAACAAGAATGCTTAGCAGTAATATGGTCCACCAGTTACTGGAGTAAGTATCTTCTTGGTGTGAAGTTTTTGGTGGTAACAGATCACCAAGCTTTGGTTTGACTGTGCAACAAAAAGAGGCTAGAACACAAACGGATAACTCGCTGAATACTCCTCTTGGATGAATTTGACTATGATATTCAACATCACAAAGGAGCTAATCATCAAAACGCCGATGCTCTCTTCAGACTTATCATCCAGTGACAGAACAATCCTCTCAAACCAAACCAACTTAATTATTAGTAATTCCCCTTTTTGACAAACATGATAATGGACTTGGACAACTACTCTGCCTTAATAGAATTTTTGGGTAAAGGACAATACCCACTGAAATACACACGACAACAAAGAGAACATTTGTGCAAACAATCAAATTTCTATTTGATTCGCCAGAACCAACTTTATAAAAGAAATAGAAAAGATCCTGACTGCCCCCAGAGAATTATCAGATTTAAAGAAAGAAAAATTGTGATCTACAATATGCATACTGATCCATTAGCTGGACACTTTGGAAAAACAAAAACAATTCAGAAAATTTTAGCTCACTATTATTGACCTACCTTGGGAAAAGACATTGCTGAATACATCAAAACCTGTGATATCTGCCAAAGAAGAGGAAAACCCAATCGTAAAAAAGATATTCATCCAATTTCTGTTGGTCAACCCTTTAACAGAATTGGTATAGATGTTGTTGAACCTTTAACAATAACTCCTGATAGCAACAGATACATTATCACAGCTACCAACTATCTTACAAAGTGAGTAGAAGCAAGAGCCACTCCAGACCAAACAGCAGTCTCAATAGCCAATTTCATTTATGAAGATATTATTTGTTGCCATGGCTGCACCAAAGAACTTTTATCTGACAAAGGAAGAGCTTTTCTCAGTACACTTGTTGAAGAACTTTGCAGAAAAATGGGAATATGTCACAAATTTTCCTCTTCTTATCACCCTCAAACAAATGGCCTAGTGGAATGTTTTAATAGAACACTATGTGAAACCCTAGCCAAAACCAGCAAAGAAACAAACTTATGAAACAAAGTACTGTCTTCAGCTTTGTTCACTTATAGAACTGTGAATCATGACATAACAAGTTATGAACTCTTTTATCTATTCTATGGATGAATGGCAACCCTATCAATAGAAACTGACATTGAGACAATACCCTTTGAAGAAATAACAATAGGAAATTACAAAGACATTTTGCAAAGAAGACTTGGTACTATTCTTAACTCATTAGTAGAAGCACGGATAATTGCTTTTAAAAAGATAAAACAATTCCAAGAGAAGCTTAAGAAAAAAAAAACATATAAAACACTTTCCTTAAGTGTTGGTGACTTAGTTTTAGAATACCATTCAGACAAAGACAATGTCTATGGTGATAAATTCTCTAGCCAGTGGAAAGAACCCTTTATAGTCAACAAAGTTTTGAACAATGGTTTTTATATCTTACAAGATCAATATAGAACAATCTTCAATGATTGTCCTGTTCATGGCATATGACTCAAAAAATATCACAAATGACCTGATTGGTAACCTGTTGTGGTAATACCGACCCAAATGATCAACAAAAATCAGATATAAATAAATGCACCATTCCCAAAACAGAGGTATCTTCAATCGATATAAACAATTATTTCCTAGATCAAAACATTCAAAACACTTTCTATACTTTCCATGAGTACTGGATCAAAAATTATCCAAATGCTACTCTGACCATTGGAAAACAAACCACCATAACTGATAATAGTGAAACACATACTGTTATTAGACCAAAGAAAACCACTACCAGAAGAGAAAAAATTGGTAGCAAAATAAATAAGTATTTGCTGGAAAGCATAACAGCAGCAATACTTATACCTTCCATGACAATTGGAAAAACGATTAAGGAAATCTTGCTCATAGACAAAAACTTGTCATATGGAAGGCAATTAGAACTCTATGGTCGTCTTGGTGAAATCATAGAAGAAATGAAGCTTATGAAGAAAACAACTTCAGAAATACAAGTGGAAATTTTGAGCATTATACGTTTAGATATTCCAAGAGTTTTGACCATTGCAAGAAAAGCCAAAACTCTTATACAAAGATTTGGTCTCTTGGATACAAAGCTTATTTTGCCTCAAGTACTATACACTCTATTCACAAAAGACTTCAACAAACTAGTTAGTTTTGAGTTAGACAAAACCCTTCAATTAGAATACCCTATAAATAGCTTGATTTTGCCAGAGCTCAATCTCTTTGGAGAGAATAATGTTATGATTGAAACCCATAATTTTAATAGTTATTACATGTATTAGCCACTAATGTCATATAATTAGTCATTCTATTTTTAGATAGTGATTATTAACCTGATCAATGACCTGACCATTGACTACTTTCATTAGCTATATAAGTGATAAGTCTCTTAGCTGTAGAAAATCATCTCTCTGACAAGAATCAAATAAATAAAAATAACAACTTTCATCTCAATTACTCTTTTATCACTAATTTCCCTTTCCCTACTTTCAAGTATTTGAACATCTTAGGATAAAAAATTACTTGTTGGCTTTTTCCTGACATATATAATTGTAGCATTTGAAGATTATTTGAATAAACATAACTGAAAAGCACAAGTTGATACCTGATATTGAATTCTAAGAGTGCTGACATGAGACATAAAATTATACCAGTGGTGATCAATTGTTAACAGTATGGACTATCCCTCTACTTTCAGATTCTCCAGTTACTTTTGAAAAGAATAGTAACTAAGATATTTTATGAGATTGATCTTGCACATTGAATCCATACTCATTCAATTTGCTCTCTAAAGTTGAATTCCTCTTTGATTATTTCTATCACCCTATAATCCTGTTCTTCCTTGCTATCTGTTAGCTTATTACTCCAACCCATAACAATATGAATAATAATAATATATTGAATTTTTTTTTGTTAATTATAGTTGACTTAAAATTTGTAACAGTTTATTCTAAAAAAATAATAAAATTTTTTTGCCAGTAAAATTATATGTATTAAATATTAACATATTAGTTGTTTTAAAAAAAAGTTTAAATAATAAATTAAAAATAATTAAAAAATTATTTTATTAAATAGATAATTTTAAAAAGATAATTTTTTTAAAATTTTACAGAATAATTTAATTAATATTTATCTCCAAATCTAGTTTTAATTAGACTAAAGAGCTAATTATTGATAAAAAAATCTTAGTAAATACTAATTTAAAATAAGTCAATATTAAATATAATCAAAAATTAATTATCTAATTAATTTTTTTAAATTAACAATAAAATTAGCATTAATTAAATACAGTAAAATAAAAACAATTAAGTTACAGTTAATTAATTATTGGCAAAAAATGTTAATTAAGTTTAAAAGTACTAATATTATTAATATAATTATTTTCAAATAGTTAATTTTTGTAAAAAAAATTCTGTATATATAGTTAAAATTAATATTAATAAACAAATATAAATTTATTATATTATAGTATATTTTAAGTTAGCTAATTTTAAAAATACTGCTATTTATTTAATTCTAATTTTTAAAAATACAAACTTATATTAGACTAGTTTAATATTATTTTTGTATATTAACTGTAAACAATTTAGTTATGTTTTGAATAATTATATATTTATTTAATTATAATAAATTTTTTTTTAGTTTTAACAAATAATATTATATATATATATATATAAACAAACAAGCTTTTATTTTTTATTCAGTTTTATTTAATAATAAAGTTTAAGTTTTGGTAATTATTGATATAAATTTATTTATTTTTTATAATATATTTTATAGTAATTTAATTATAAAAAGCTTTTTTGATAATATTGTTTATAATACTATAAGAACAATTTTGGTTTTAAATTTTCAGTTAAAAGTCTTAAAATATTTTATAAAATTATTTACAGACCAAATCTTCAAAATTTTATGTAAGTTGAATATTTTAAGTTTTTTTTTTTAATATTAAGTATTAAAAAAGCACTTTTGCAAATTTTTGCTTTAAATTTAAATATAATTATTAACAAATTATCATTAAATTTTTCAATTATATTTAAAATAGTAAACAATTTTTTTTTACTGTTTATGAATAGCTTAAAAGTTCTAATAATTAAAATTAATAGCTTAAAAACTAAACTGTTAATTTTAAAAGTTTAGTTAAAGCAGTTTTAAACAAGCTTAATTTTTTTTGTTTAAATAGTAATATAGTATTTTTTTCTTATTTTCAATAAATAGCTTAATATAAAAAACAACTATATATAATATTAAAGATATAAATGTTTCTGTTAAGCAAAATAATATTGTTAAATAGCATAAAAGTTTAAATAATAATATTTAATTATAATTAAAACCAAATTTTATTTAAATATAAAATTTTTTATTGTAAACAAATTTAATAATATATAAACATTTACATTCAAATTAAAATTAGACTTTTTGAATACTAAATTATAGTAATTATAAATAATTATTTAATTAAACATATTTTTAAAATTTTTAATAGATTTTTATTGATTTATTTGCTATTTAAAAACAAATAGTTAATTATAGTACTAAAGTTATATATTAATATATCTATTAAAACAAGGTTGAATTAAATTTTAGTCATTAATTTACTTATTTTTAGGTATTTAATAAGAGTACTTTTGTTATTTTAAAAAATGATTTTAATAAAAATAATATAAAATATAATGTTAATTTTAAAAAATGTTTACATTTTTAGATAGTTTTTTTAAAACTTTTATTTAAATAAACTTTTATAAAGTTAAAAAAACTATTGATTTTATTTTGGTTTTTTTTTCTTTAAATAATATTGTAATAATTTATGGTATTTTAAATATGCAAAAAAATTTTTAACAATTATAAGACTGTATATGTTTTAATAAAATTGAATGGTTTTTTGAACACTATATTTTTTACATTAAAAAAACAAATTAATAAAAATTATTAAAAATATAACTATAAAAATATTAATAATATTGTTATGGTTAAACTTATAGTTTTTATTAATTATCACATGTATTAGCCACTGATGTCATATAATTAGCCACCCTATTTTTAAATAATGATTATTGACTTGATCAATAACTTGATCATTGATCTGATTATTGATCTGATCAATGACCTGATTATTGACCTGATCATTGACCTGATCATTGACCTAATCATTGACCTGGTCATTGACCACTTTCAATAGATATATAAGTGATGAGTCTCTTAACTATAGAAAAATATCAATGTAAGAAATCAAGACAATCAAAGAAATAAAATAACAAATTTCCATCTCAAACATTCTCTTATTGCTAATTTTCTTTTCTCTACCTTTAAGTATCTGAACATCTTTTGGATAAAAAATTACTTGTTGGCACTTTTCTGAAACGTGTAATTGCAGTATTTGAAGATTATTTGAATAAATGTGACTGAAGAGCACAAGTTGATACCTGATATTGAATTCTAAGAGTGCCAATGTGAGGCATAGAATTATACCAGCAGTTATCAATTGTTAATAGTATGGACTATCCCTTTACTTTCAGATTCCCTTGTTACCTTTTGAAAAAAATAGTGACTGAGATATTTTATAAGACTGATCTTGTACATTGAATCTATACTCATTCAATTTGCTTATTGAAATTGAATTCCCTTTGATTATTTCCATCACCCTACAATTTTGTTCTCCCTTACTATCCATTAGCTTGTTACTCCAACCCATAACATAAAAGTGGTGCTTTCTGTGAGGTTGTTAAAATCCACTTTGTTTTCTATTGTATGAGTGATTATTCATACCTGCCACAACAATCAGAAGAATACTTTAAAGCATACAACAAAAATAATCTAGACTTTATTGAACTCAATCCTTTGCTTTCCTGCTTGATTTGTTTCCCCATTGAAGAACAATCCAGCAGACAATTCCAAGACTTTTGGAACTAGTTTCTGAATGAGCATTCAGCTGAAACCTACACAGCTTATACAATCTATTACTTTGACCAAGCTTATTTTGAAAATAACTTTGAAAAAAAAAACAACAGTATTAATCAGCTCTTATATTCTACAACCTTTGAACAACAGCCCTCTGATCTCGAATATCTGAACCATCAAATTCACATTTGGATTGCTGCCCATCAATCAACAAAAACTCTCCTTAAAACAGAAGAAGAAAGCTATCAAACTGCTCCTGTTTTTGATCTTTTTTTAAATAAATCAGAACACTCTACACAAACAGTTATACCTAAACCAATGGCACAAAACCCTCTACAACAAAACATTCTGATTGCCCTCCAAGGTATACAGACTGCTTTAGGGCAAAGAAACAACACCCCATTACCATTATTCAGAGGTGATGCCCAAGATCCAATCAAATAGCTGGATGATTTTGAAAGAGCTGCCACAGCAAACCAATATGATAATAAATACAAGTTCCAAATTGTTGGTGGCTATCTCTAAGGCTCTTCTGCTACTTGGTTCTCACAAGAAACCAATGCCAATGCTCAGCAAAAAATCATTAGATGGACACTGACAAATGCTGGAGAAAACAACATCTCTTTTACTATCTGGTTTGAAACTAAATTTAGAACTCCTATCTTAATTTCAAAGTGGTGCATGGAATTAAAAAGAAGAACTCAAGGCTCTAGTGAAATTGTAACTGAATATGCTAAAGCAATCAGAAAGTTAATCAAGTGTGTAGACTCTGAAAGAAATTGGACAGAAGAGCAAAAGATTCATTCCTTCACAAAAAGATTGAGAACCGATTTATCTTATGCTCTTTGGTCTCTTTTGGTCTTGAAAGACAATCCTATATGGACATGGCCATTGAACTTGCCCAACAAATTGAAGACAACCAAAGAATACATTTGGGATCTATACTTCCAGTTTTTGCTTCTGCTCCTGTCGTGGCTCTTGCCCTTCAAATGGCTGCTGCCTCTTTTGCTGCCCAAACTCAAAATCCAAATGAACAATTAATTGATAGACTCACAGCCAATCTTGCCCAGTTATTAGAACCTTTGGCACAAGCAGTTAAAGATAACCAACAACCACAAAGATCCAGATATGAACCACGTTTTAATTAGTCCCAGCAATCTCCTAATCAAAGACAGCAAAATCGTGGTCCTCCTGTATGTTATAGATGTGGATTAACTGGATATTTCTCAAGAGATTGCAACAATCCTTCTTTACCTCCTCCAGTCCCCAGAAATAATAACAATCAAAACAATAAACCCATCAACAATAATGCTTCCAATCAAAGACCCAACCATGCCAACATCAATTTCTTTGGAGAGGATTCTCTAGTTGAAGCCACAGTCTATCAGTTTTTAAACTGGTAGGCACATCTCCAAAGGGTAAGAGTGTAAGCCAACCAGAAGAAAACCCCTTTTTTGCATTTAACTTAACTGATAATGACTATGACATGGATGAATTAGCAATTAACACTTCTGAATCAACCAGAAAAAAAAAAAAGCCAAGATTGATTTTGTTTTAGATCCCAACAAAGCCTCAACTTCTACTGCTGATAACAATGAGCCACCAAAAGCCAAAGTTTTTAAAAACTCTCCAAAGTTGGAATCCCCAAAAATTGTACAAAAATCTGAACCCTATTCTGTTGTCAAAGATCTCATGGAAACCCCAGCACACATTATTTTTGGCCAGTTAATAACCCATCCACAGTTCAGAAAAAATCTCCACAAATCTCTAATCCCCAAGAAAAAAACACTAAAGACCAATAAACACCTTTACCAAGCTGGACTTGTTAACAACAGCAATGTCACTCCTCTAATTTGCAAAGCACAAGTGGCTGGTTATTTTATTGACTTGATCCTAAACAGTGGATCATTTGTTAGTGTAATTGCCAAACACTTCCTTAAAGCAATTGGCAGAAAAATTGATGAGCCTTCCACCTGACCAATGACCAATGTACATGGTGACAAAAAGAAAGGACTGGGTATTGCCAAAGCTGTTCCTGTCCACATCAATGGAATCAGCATTAAAACTGACATGGAAGTTTCTGAAGCTAAAGAATACACCATCATTGTTGGCAATGAGTGGCTCAAGAAAGCAAAAGCCTTATTCAACTATGAACTTTGTGAGCTAACCATAAGATGTGATGAAAAACCCATTGTGGTTAAATGTTGACATTGGACAACTCCTCTAGCAACCAAACAAAATCAAGAAGATGAGCAATTAGAGAAATCAGATAATGAAGAGAGTGATGAAAAAGATGAACAAGAAGAAACTGCTGAACTCACCTACACCACCTTCACCAGCAATAACAAGCCACTAGACAATATTAAAACTGATAGAGAGAGAATCATTGTAAATGGCAAGCTGATTTGCTGGCCCTACTATGATATTTTTAGAAGAATCTTTGACCAAAAACCTGGCAAGAAAGCCAAGTACTGTTATTGGTGGCATGGTCCTTGTGTCCAGTGCTAGTACAATCAACTCTTGTATTATCCAAGTGATAAATGCAAATCATGCCTGATTTATTACAAAGATTGGGAACCAATCAGTTTGATACCTAGAAAAAAATTGAAAGAAGTCCAAAAGTCTTTTGAAAATGAACCATCTGAGATCCAATTACTAGTTGTAAAACAAAGAGAATTCTTTCCAGAAGAAAGAAAAATAGACATTGAAAATCTGCTGGCTAGAAACAGCCCAGTTATTTCAAAAGAAGGTGATACCCCTGGATGAACTCATGTGATACAACATATTATCACCACCAGAGAAACTCATCCCATCTATTTGAAGCCTTACCAATCCAATCGCTGAAATGATGAGTTTATCAAGAAAAAAATAAACCAGATGAAAGAACTTGGTTTCATACAAAAAACCAAGAGTAAATAGGCTTTCCCAGTTGTAGTGGTATCTAAGAAAGGTGGAACCCTACACTTCTGTGTTGACTACCACCAATTAAATGTCATTACTGAAAGAGACATGTACCTACTTCTCAAGATTGATGCAATGCTGAACCAATTCAAAGATGCTGCTTTCTTTTCAACCATTGATCTAATTGCTGGATTTTGGCAAGTAGAGATGAATCCAGAAAGCTAGAAGAAAACCGTCTTCATTACCAAGTATGGCACTTATGAATTTACAGTCATGCCTTTTGGTCTCATCAATGCCCCTCCCACTTTTCAACACTTAATGGATAAAGTATTTGAATCAGTGAAAGAAAACTTTGTTCTGGTCTATCTGGACGATATAATGGTGTACTCAAAAACCTGAGATGAACACCTTGAACATTTACAAAAGGTTTTTGATCTTCTCAGAAATACAGGTCTCAAGATCAACTCAATCAAATCTTTCTTTGGAAAACAATCCACTCAATTCCTTGGCCATCTTATTACAAAAGATGGAATCTTCCCTGACTCAGCCAAAGTAGAAAAAGTTCAGAACATAAGACAACCAATGAATGTTTATAAGTTACATTTTTTCCTTGGTTTGGTCTCCTATTATTGCAAATTTGTTAAGAATTTTTCCAAAATCGCCTTTTCTCTCAATCAGCTACTCAAAAAAAATGTCAATTACTATTGGAGAACACATTAGTAAAAAGCCTTTGAAACTTTAAAGAAAAAACTGGTTACAGAATCTATTCTCAAGCAACCTGATCTGGATCCACCTTTCATTCTTCACATTGATGCATCTGACTATGGACTTGGTGCTGTTCTCTCACAAAAAGATGAAGATAACAGAGAATATGCAATAGCCTATGCCAGTAGAACTCTTACATCAGCAGAAAAAAACTATTCAGTTACTGAGCAGGAATGCTTAGCAGTAGTTTGGACTACCAGCTACTGGAATAAGTATCTCCTTGATGTGAAGTTTTTGGTGGTAACAGATCACCAAGCTTTGGTTTGGCTGCACAACAAAAAAAGGCTAGAACATAAATGGATAGCCCACTGGATACTCCACTTGGATGAATTTGACTATGATATTCAATACTGTAAAGGAGCTAATCATCAAAATGCCAACGCTTTCTCCAGACTTACCACCAAGTAACAGTACAATCTCCCAAACCAAACCAACCTAATTATTAGTAATTCTCTTATAACCAAACACAATAATGGATTTGGAAAACTACTCTGTCTTAATAGAATTTTTGGGTAAAGAACAATACCTATTAGAATACACTCAACAGCAAAGAAAACATTTGTGCAAACAATCAAATTTTTATTTGATCTACCAGAACCAATTATATAAAAGAAATAGAAAAAATCCTGACTGCCCCCAAAGAGTCATAAGATTTGAAGAAAGAGAAATTGTGATCTACAACATGCACACTGATCTATTAGCTAGACACTTTGGAAAAACAAAAACAATTCAGAAAACTCTAGCTCACTATTATTGGCCTACCTTGGGAAAAGACATTGCTGAGTACATTAAAATCTGTAATACCTGCCAAAAAAGAAAAAAACCCAATTACAAAGAAGACATCCATCCAATCTCTGTTGGCCAACCCTTTGACAGAATTGGTATAGATGTTGTTGGACCATTAACAGTAACTTTTGATGGCAACAGATACATTATCACAGCTACTGACTATTTTACAAAGTGGGTAGAAGCAAGAGCCACCCCAAATTAAACAGCAGTTTCCATTGCTAATTTCATTTATGAAGATATCATTTGTTGCCATGGCTGTCCCAAAGAACTTTTATCTGATAGAGGAAGAGCTTTTCTTAGTACACTGGTTGAAAAACTTTGTAGAAAAATGGGAATATATCACAAACTTTTTTTCCTTTATTACCCTTAAACAAATGGCCTAGTGGAATGTTTTAATAGAACACTGTGTGAAACCTTAGCCAAAACAAATGAAGAAACAAACTTATAGAACAAAATACTGTCTTCAGCTTTGTTTGCTTATAGAACTGTAAATCATGACATAACAAGTTATGAACTTTTTTATCTGTTCTATGGACGAATGGCAATACTACCAATAGAAACTGATATTGAGACAATACCCTTTAAAAAAATCACAATAGGGAATTACAAAGACATTTTGCAAAGAAGACTTGGTACCATTTTTGACTCATTGGTAGAGGTATGGATAATTGCCTTTGAAAAGATAAAACAGTTCCAAGAGAAGCTTAAGAAAAAGAAAACATATAAAACACTTTCCTTAAGCATTGGTGACTTGGTTTTGGAATACCGTTCAGACAGAAACAATGTCTATGATGATAAATTCTCTAACTGATGGAAAAGACCCTTTATAGTCAACAAAGTTCTGAACAATAGTTCTTATATTCTTCAAGATCAATCCGGAACAATCTTTAATGATCGCCTTGTTCATGACACACGACTCAAGAAATATCACAAACAATCTGATTGGTTACCTGTTGTGGTAATACCGACTCAAATGATCAGCAAAAATCAGATATAAATAAATACACCACTCCCAAAACAGAGGTATCTTCAATCAATATTAACAATTATTTTTTGGATCAAAACATTCAAAATGCTTTCTATACTCTTCATGAGTATTGGATTAAAAACTATCCAAATGCTACTCTGACTATTGAAAAACAAACTACAATAACTGACAACAGTGAAACACATACTGTTATCAGACCAAAGAAAACAACTACCAGAAGAGAAAAAATTGGTAGCAAAATGGATAAGTATTTGCTGGAAAGTATAACAGCAGCAATACTTGTATCTTCTATCACAATTAAAAAAACAATTAAAAAAATCTTGCCCATAGACAAAAACTTGTCATATAAAAGACAACTAGAACTCTATGGTCATCTTGGTGAAATCATAGAAGACATGAAGCTCATGAAGAAAACAACTTCTGAGATACAAGTGGAAATTTTGGACATTGTACAATTAGATTTCCCAAGAGTTTTGACCATTGCAAAAAGAGCCAAAACTCTTATACAAAGATTTGGTCTCTTGGACACAAAGCTCATTTCACCTCAAGTTTTATATATCTTATTCACAAAAGACTTCAACAAACTAGTTAGTTTTGAGTTAAATAAAACCCTTCAAATAGAGTATCTTCTAAATAGTTTGATTTTGCCAGAGTTCAATCTCTTTGGAGAGGATGATGTTATGGTTGAAACTCATAGTTTTTATTAGTTATTACATGTATTAGCCACTAATGTTATATAATTAGCCACATTATTTTTAAATAGTGATCATTGACTTGATCAATGACCTGACCATTGATCTGATCATTGACCTGATCATTAATCTGATCAATGACCTGATCATTGACCTGATTATTGACCTGATCATTGACCTAATTATTGACCTGGTTGTTGACCACTTTCAATAGATATATAAGTAATGAGTCTCTTAGCTATAGAAAAATATCAATGTAAGGAATTAAGACAATCAAAGAAATAAAATAACAAACTTCCATCTCAAATATTCTCTTATCACTAATTTCCCTTTCCCTACCTTCAAGTATCTGAACATCTTTTGGATAAAAGATTACTTGTTGGCACTTTCTTGAAATGTGTAATTACAGTATTTGAAGATTATTTGAATAAATATAACTGAAGAGCACAAGTTGATACCTGATATTGAATTCTAAGAGTACTGACGTGAGGCATAGAATTATACTAGCAGTTATTAATTGTTGACAGTACAGACTATCCCTCTACCTTCAGATTCCCTTATTATCTTTTAAAAAAAATAGCAACTGAAATATTTTATAAGACTAATTTTGCACATTGAATCTATACTCATTCAATTTGCTCATTGAAGTTGAATTCTCTTTGATTATTTCCATCACTCTACAATCCTGTTCTCCCTTGCTATCTGTTAGCTTGTTACTTTAATCCATAACAATATAAAATAAATTAAATTTAAAGATATTATTTTGCAAAAATTAATTGCTTTAAAATACAATTTTAAGAGTTTAAAATTATTAAGTATCTTAGATATAATATAAAAATATCTTAAAAATATTGTGTATTTTGTTACTAATTAAGTGTTTTCTAAATATTAGTTTAATAAAACTTTATATATTAAAAATTTTTGTATTTTATATTTTCTAAAATTAAAGCTTTTGGTTTCTAAGTTAATATTTTATTAATAAATAATTTAAATTAAATTCTAATTTTATAACAAACATTATATAAATAATAACAAAAAAAAATATTTTAATTAAGAACATAAATAATATAAATAGAATATTAAAATTATTAAAGATATGTTTCTATTTAATTAAGATTGTTATGTTTTTATAAGCTATTTACACTAAATTTTAGTATTAAAAAAATACATTATTATTGCTACTTTATTTTTTGTTTACATCTGCTCAAAAATTTTCAAGTTATATAAAAATAAATAATAATTAGTCTTATTAAAAAATTTTTTTAGTAAACTAGTTTTTATTTTTAGATACTTTTTAATTAACATATCACATTTGTTGCATATATTTTTAAAGATAAAACTAAATTAAATTCTGTAATTAACAACAAGTTAAAGGACAGCCAAAACTTAATAAAGAAATTATTTGTTTAAAATAATTTTTTTAAGACTATATTAGCAAAAAACTTAATATTTAAATATATTTTTGCCAGACTAAATTTAGACAAATCTTTTAATAATAAATAAATACTTAAATATTTATAAAATTTTTTTTTCTATACAATAGAAATCAACAGACCACTTATCAATAATAAAGTTTCTTTGATTTTCTAATTAATAGAAATAACTATTGTTTTTTTATTGTTAATTAAAATTTTATTGATTTTAAAAAACTTATTTGCAATATTTAGAATATATTAAGTAACAGCTTAACTATTTTCTACTTAGATAATATTGTTAATAAAAGCATCAGTTGTTAAAAAAAAATCAATTCAGTCTAACTTTTAACTCTGTTAGTTTAGACAATAAACTTAGTATTAAGATAATAATTACACAAACTTTTATATTTTTTTATTTTGTATAATAAAAAATTATAAAAAATTCTTTAAAACAGTAAAGAAAAAATTTCAACTTAATTTAGACTATTATATATCTGGTATCTATTAATTAATTTATAATTTATTATAATTTAATTAACTTTATTATTGTAAATATTACCAAAAAATCTTATAAACTGCTTACATATTTTTACACAAACCAAATTACTTTCTAAATAATATCAATTAACAAAATTGTATGTTTTTTGTATATTTTACAAGACCAACTAAAGTTTATGATTTTTTTTAAAACATCTTTTATTATCAAGTTCATTACAAAAATTGGAAACTGAATAATAATACTTTTTAAAACAAAAAAATTGTTATTATAAAGAACATTAAATTTACTATAAACTAAAAAAATTCTGATTAAAAAAATCTTGAAAAGAATTTTTTAAACAGTTTTAATTAAGACAATAGATTTGGTATTAGTCAAAACTTTTTTTTATTTATATGATTTAAAAATTATAAATACTTAAACTTTTTTTTAAGATTAAAAAACAAATTTATATATTAAACAAAAGTTTAGTAAATCCAAAAACATTTCCAAAACAAAATTATTATAATGTTTTTACAATTTATTAATAATATTAAACAAGTTAATAGTTTTTCTATTAAACAAATTTTTGATTACATATAATATTTTATCATATATAATAGTACTTATATCATTAAAAAAAACATTATTATTAATATAAACCAAAGACAAATATTAATAATCTCATAATTTTAAAACATTGTTTAACATTAATTTTTTTTTGTTTAATTTTTCATAATTATATTAATTTTAAACTTAACTTTATTAGAATTTAGAACCAGCTTATTATTAACAACTAAGTAATCTAAAACTATTTTTTGAAAAAAGTGTTCTAAAACACTTCTGATTATATAATTTTTATTAACAGCAATATTTTTTATTTGTTTAATAATAACTGATTTAATATTTAATTTCTTAATTTTTAATAATTTGGTAAGTTTAAAAACATGATAAGATTTTTTTACATTAAATAAAACAAAGCTCACACTATTAAAACCAGTACCAGAATTTAACAAAACTTAAATACTTAAAGCCTTATTACAGTTTAAAAATATCTAACAGTTTATTAAAAAAACTAATTTATTATTGGATCTTACTTATAAAAACTTAATAATTTTAGACACCAAAATTTTTAATTTATGAAACTTTGAAAATTTTTGGTAAAAATATTATTAAATTTTTTGAATTACTTTTTTTTAAATATTTTATTAGTTAAAAAATATATTATTTTTAAATATTCTACATTGTATTTAAATTCAAAATTTTTTTAAAAGCAACAAATTTCTTAAAATATATTATAATATTAGCAAATATAGTATCTTTAAACCAATTTTATTTTGCATTGTTGATATTCTTAAAATTAAATTTTCAATGATCTCTATTAATTTTTTTTTATTTATTTATTTAATGAGCGAGACCCAAATACAATCTAAAACTATAATACCACAGAAGAAATTACATTATAGGCATAAATCATGTGTTTTCTACACGTGATCAGATACTTGGCCCAATCAAAGACTCACTACGCTGAATCAAAAGTAGGTGAAAATAATCCCAACCCACGAATTTTCTTAATGATACCATTCAGATTCCTAGAGTCAAAAATAAACTCGCTAAGAAACAATTTAGTAGATTCAATATTGCTCCTGGTTTCAGCACCAGACATTTACCACAAAGCAATAACACACTCAACAGTGTCTTCACTTAAAAAGGAAGGCTTAGCAGCCAGTATACTATCATAATCTATACCACCAAAGTCAACCTTAGATCTAAGACAAGCAATGTCCTTAGAAACTCCAACCATGAGGTTAGCAAAATTGTTAACAGCACTCTTCATGGAAATAATATCTTTCTCGACCTAAACAGCTTTAACAGCATTATCATTAAGAAGATGAAACACCAAAGCAACCAAAGAACCAACAGGCTCAACAATAGACTTAACCAGAGCAGCCAAATCCGAAATCTGCTTTTCCAAAGAGTCCAATCTGGAACCAACAACAGGATCAGCAGCAGAAGCAGCCGAAAGAGCCACTAAAGAAGGAAACTCAGAAAAACCAGAAGGAGCAGCAGTCTTGACATATGAAGCAGAACCCACAAAATGAGACTTGAAAATCTTGGGAATTTTGGGAGTGGAAGGTGAGAAAATCTTGCAATCCATGGCCAGATGGCCCATTTCTTGACACCTAAAGCAGCACTGGCAGCCAGGAGTTTCTCACCAGATACGGCATTTCTTTAGAATACCAGTCTTGACTACAGCAGAATTTAAATCACCTTAAAAGTCAAATATAACCAAAGGAAACCAGGAATGACAACCGGAATCAGGAAAACGAGGAATAAAACATGTTCAATCACCAATCTGAGAAATCATATCACTGATTTCAAAAGCAGTACAGTTAGGGGGAAGATTGACCAATTTGGTCTTAAACTTATTATAAGACAAAATAGTCTCATTTTGATTCACCAGAGGGAGGATTCTAACACTATCTTTGCCCACCAAGACTGACCAATGCTTCAAGACAGACACAGCAAAATCCAACTTTTTAAAATAAACCACCACATACTGCCAAATGCCAGCAGGCTTCAGCACAACACGAGTAACACTACCAAACACACTGAGAGCCAACTTAACATTAGCAGCAGATACACTCAAAGGTATATCACACAGCACAACAGCAGCAGGAAAGGAACCAGATTCAGAAACCACCAAAGACTTGGCAATTTTAAGAGTGGCCAAACAAACAAAGCTTGTAAACTCAACCAGAAATACAGCTTCCAAAGACTGTTGAGAAGCAAACTTCACACAGAAAAGCTTTACATTGTCTTTTGAAACAGATTTAGCATCCAAGAAACCATGCACAGACTGAAAAACAGTCTTAACATGAACCAATTTGATCTTAAAAGTAGCACTAGGCACCAGAGTGGAGACCACCCACTCAGCAAACCTTTGACAACTAGTAATAGTTTCCCAAGCACCACCAGAAGTAGCACCAAAAACTAGAGGAGAAGATGAATCAGTTTCTATTTGATTAGCTCAGTTTCCAAGGACAGGTGACCCAACAGGAGAAGATTGTTTTGCTTCTAAAACTGGCGATGATTTGCCAGAAGACACTACATTTGGCAATACAGTCAGTGGTTGATCTTGGCCCATCTTGGATGACGTGCTGGATAATGCCATGGAGATTTCATCTAAGATCTTATTGGGAACCACAAAAGAATTCGGTGTAACAATAGTAGACGCAAGCAACTGTCCTCACTTTTCTGAACTTTTGGTCTTTTTGACCATTTTTTTTGAAAAAGAAGTGCTAGCAGCACCAGATGTTAAAGCTATGGAGAGAAATACCAGCTTATTTATTGGTTTATTATTAAAAACTTTTGGGCTCTTGGTTGGAGTGGAGGCAACATTGGGACTAACCCAAATGTGTCTCTTTGAGAGGACTTTGACTGGTAAGAAACCAGCCAAAGATGAGGAAGTTGTTTTAGTGGCTACTAAAGGCAGCTTATTACGATTACTGGGTAAGAGAAAGGCTTCTAAAACATTTTGCCTAGTTGCTTCTACAACAGAGAGAGCTCTTCTGGTTGAAATTTTATTAGATATCTCAGAACAGATATTAGATGCAGCCTTTTTACTCTTTGCTCTGGTTGTGGTTATAAAATTAAAGAGACAAAAAATTTTTATATCTTAATAAATTATCTATTAATTTGTTTGTAAAAAAAGTTTAATTACATATTTAATAAGCCACTTAAACTTACAAAAACAAAAATAACTTAATAGTTAGTATTAAAATATTCATTAATATTTAGAGTTTTATAATTAACTACTATATTAATAAGATTTAAAAAAACAAATATATAATTAATTATTTTTTTAGTATTTTTGAAATTTTTTTATATTAAAGTTTTAGCAATTAAATTTCTTACCAAAAAATTGACTAGTTTTAAATCAAAACACTTTTTAAAATTAACACATTTATAAAAATTATTTTTATTGAAATTACTACTCAAGACTACAAAAAATAACTTATTTACAGCCTTTGTAATCAAAAAGTTAATCTTTTTAACTTAAGCCAAACATATTACCAAAACAATACCAGTATATAGTTTTAAAATTAAAACAAAAAGCTTATTTTTGAAAAGTAACTTAATAGACAAAAGCTAATTAACAATTTTAGAAATCTTGTATATATGCTTAGCCAGCATATTGTTTATAATAATTATAATACTAAAATTCAAATAATTAAAATCTATATTAAAAATAAAAACCTGAATATTTTTAAACTTATTAGTTACTCACAGATGTATTTTGTCTTTTAATTTAGTCTTAGTAATAATAGAAATTAAATTATTTATTTATTTGTACCAATAAATAATATTTTTTTGTTTAGTAAGATTGTTTATTTTTTTATATTACATATAGTAATCTTTTAAATGAGACTGGTTATTAAGATATTTAAAAAAAATACATCTTAAGTTAAAATCAGACTATCAAATCTTGCTAACAAATTTATAACTAAATTAAACAAATCTTCTAATTAAGTTTTCAACTTAATAATATTTAAAGATACTAAAAAATCTAACTTTATAGCAGTTTTGTTATTAATAAATACACTTAAACTCTCTTTTATTATTATATTATCTATTTAATTTTGTGATAAAAAAGTTACCAATAATTAATATTTAAAATTAAACTAGAAAATCATTAACACAAATACATTTAATTTTTTAGTTAACTTATTTATTTGTTTTATAAAACTAATAAGACTGTTTTTAATTTTGTTAAATTACAATTCCAAATTATTCACAATTATTAAAAGAAATTTAACTTTATTTAAAGAATTAAACTAAAAAAAACCACCAAAAAACACTTAAAAAGAGAGGAAATTTTTTTTTCTCTCTTATGTTTTAAATTTCTAAAAAAGTGCATTTTTTAAAAAAAGTTTTTTTTTATTGCCTTTGTTTTTTTTGCTATTTAATTAGATATTTCACAACCCTTTCTATTCAAATACAAAGCTGCTGTTAGCAGTGGCATTTCTGTTATAAAGGAAACCAAGAAAAAGTCACTTTTTGGTTCTGCTGTAATTAATTTTTCTTTTAGAAAAAAACACAAGAGTGGCTTATTGAAAGAATCTGTTAAGATAATTGGTGTTTCTGCTTATAATGTTTCTGTTGATTTGGCTGAATGTGTAAATGGGGATACTACTGAGTTAAAAAGTGTTGATATAAAGAAGAAGTACTTGGTAAAAGAAACCAGCTTTTAACAAGAAAGTGAGAAGAAGTTTGGTGGTGATAATATTGAAATAATACTCAAAAGTCCCAAAAGAGTTGTTACAAAGCATATTCTTGGA